>NAGG01000730.1:0-92665 GCA_003031705.1 Calonectria naviculata | reverse complement strand
ATAAAATTACTACTAATATAAGGATATTACTTTACCAATCAAGGGGGTATAAATACTTCTATAGCCCCTTATAAGAAAAGAGGGGCTAAGGGTATTCCTGATCAATATAATTATTAACCTTGACCCAATTGAGCGATAGCCTTCGTATTCGAATTAGCCGTGCGATTCCAACAGATTAAATAAATCGACTAGTCATCCAAAGCCTTTAGTCAAATACCTTCTGCTTGTAATCGGTGACAAGAATTGCTCTTGGAATGTCGCCAGGTTTTGAGATAGAGGATTGTTTATCCAACCACGGGTATATTCATCATTGTCTGGTTTTCGAGTTGTGAAAAGGTTGTGAAAAAAAAATCTCAATTCAATCTCTGGAAAAATTTATCTAGAAATTGGTTGCCTAATGGTGGCCAAAATGACTGCGAGACAGTCGGTGAAGGATTACTGGCATCGTGTTCATCTGATTGGTGTGATGCGTCGATCGCTGCGTATCAACCCTTACAAAGTGAAACTAGACAAGTAATCATTGATATAAATAGGATGAGTTCAACGCGCTAGGAATGAACCATTAAATAGCTCAATCATAGCTTAAATGCAAGATAGGTCACAGAACTTTTATCTAAGAACTCCATCAACAATCCCACATTCGACCATACAAGCAGGTCAGATTTTGAAATGCCTTCATTATTACAGACCTTACGCGCCAGTGAGAAGCCCAAATGCCATGAGGCTCATATCTTCACGGGAAAGTCGCGCGGTGTCATAGTGATAACACTATACGTGTTTTTCATCCCCGTGTTGATACTCCAAATTATCATTCTAGTATTCACCATCAACCCAATCATAAAAAAAAGATATTCCCCGGCAACTAGCGACCTTTCCTTTTCCATATACAAAAATACAGAGATGGAAAGCCTTATTGCCGCAGGTCTTCACAATTTACCGTGTGCGTACTTGGACAAGCTCATGTTCGTATCTCCCAAATCGGACGTCAATACAGAGCATTTCATCAGGGACTGGTGCAGTTACATTCCTCATAATATCACTACCTTTAAGATAGTCCCGTCAACGCCACGGCCGTCCGCATTTCCAATGATGGGAGTGGTGGCATGGTCCTACAGGAATATGACCTTGCTTGGCTTACTATGGACAGCAATCAAGTTCTTTTCTCGAGGCGGGGAGGGTGAATGCAGTGGGATCGGCTGCATAGAGATCTTCTTCATTGCCTATGACCTTTGCGCTTGTTCAACCTGGTGGATCTCGTTTTTCAGCTTAGCTGTTGATTCGGCGTATCATAGCACTGTGTCTCCCTTGAGTTGGTTCACAGCATGGCGCTATCTGGTTTCCCTGCAAATGCATCCTCTGGCTTGCAAATTCCGGGTTGGATCACGCCGCAAACGCGCATTAAGGTTGATGCTATATTTCATATTAGCTTGCCAGTGGTTGGCAACCCTTGTGTCATTTCGTCTAGGAGGGATCTTGGCCAAGTTCACCGGTCCTACTAGGCTGGACCTACGGAAAAAGTATGATTGCATTCAAGACCAGATTGCCATTGCCCCCGGTACTTCTTACTGTACGCCGCAACAAATATGCTCCAACGACCTGCTCTTTGCGGATCCTGGCTATCTCTACGGGGACGGGGGAGCTGATGAGGCAGCCCTTTTCGCAAATTTCTTTGCGACGTTTATTTTATTAGGCATTAGCACACTCTTTGCCATTTGGAGTCGTATCGCTCAGTCAATGCATCGGAGCAGTCCGAATTGGATATGGACAGAATTGTTTCCACCAATCATGATTCTTGAATTTTCGGTTTTTCCGGTGCTATTGATGTTTGGTGACAGTGCACAGACAAGGCCACATCTCGCTGTAATGGCCGTCGACCTGTCATGCAATGCGGCGCATATTTCCTTGAGTTCTTGGGCATATTATTTTGATGTAAATAGATTTGGGCGTGCTTTTAGGGTCCTAAAAGCTTTGTTCATGGGGTAGAAATCCGTCGATGTGCAATTCAATAATTAACCATTTAAATAATCTTCCCTCTTTTTATACCTCCCATTCTAGATACTTAAAAAACAATCAATTTTTTTAATTCTTTCGTGCACCAGCCTCGACGTCCAGTCCTTCTGAGCCCATCCTCCGTCTCCTAGAAGCCAGGTGTAGTGGGCGTAGAAATCTGGTCTGCAGACTATCTGGCTTCTGTGCACTTGCTGGACGCGAAGATGGGGGCGCCCAATCTACAGGCGCAAATATCGAAGGCCTTCTTTCCTGGTGAAAGGTATCATCCAAACTGGTATCCTTATCAGAATAATCCGAGGGGCCCATAAGGTGTTTACGTTTTGGCTGTATGCTGGGTGGAAGAGCCGAATCCATTGTGTTGGAGAAATATGCCCTGAACGATGAATAGTCCGAACTGTCACTGTCATAGTCCTTCATATCTAGTTCGTTGCTGTCATCAATTCCAGCACAATCATCGTCAAAATCATCACCACTAAAGTCATTAACACCAAAGTCCTCATCTTCAGAGTCCGAAGAGTCCGAGACTTTATGGTTCGAGCCATCTTTAAGCCTTGGTCTCTTTGCGTTGAACCAAGCCCGCCATGACTCAAAGGCGTCTCGAATCCTGTTGGTAGCCAAGGCGACAGCTATCAGTGGGATTGAGAAGGCCGCCGACATGCCAACTGGTGTATCATGGTTAGGTCAACATCATAAGAAGCTAGGGTGAGGGTGACCTACCAAGCCACAACGATACTAGACCCAGCGGCCAGGATATCTCTCCAGACCCTTCCTCTTTTGGGAATGCATCGACAGGCAAGTCGAAAAAGGTGACAATAAACGAAAGAGGAAGCTAGAGCAAGTGTCAGATCTGATGCTACCGGCCAATAAACATGGTGGCAAAGAATAGAAGAACATACAAATATGATTGTGACGACAGTAAAAACGCATATAACCTATTCGAGAGTCAGCTGGAGCCCTGGACCAAGGTTCTGGCTTACAGCCATTCGGGTTGTGATACATTTCCCTGTTTCTGGGTTTCCTGCGATGCCTGTCGCGAGATACGGGCTTCCCATGCGTTAACGTGCATTTGCTTAAGATCAAGAAGATGGTTTAGCTGTTCCAAGGCCCCCATGGTTAGCGGGGCACTAGACAACTCATACTTGGCCGGTAACCTACTGAATCTTGAACCGTTTTTGCATTAGACATCATGTGCTTGACAATCTCGATGTTTTTGTCGATAATTTCCTCCGTCTCGGCCATGAGAAGATGATCTTGTAGCAAGATGTGAGGTCTATTGGGTGCATTCGGCTGGCCGTCTTGATCTCTAAAATAGACATGTTTGTCAGAGGCACTTGTCTTGCCCTTTCTCTCACCTGTTGGGACATGTTTCGTGGACCCTTTCCTCTGGTAGAGTTGGGAGAGACTCCGAAGAACTTCTTGTTGCTGCATGAGAACTGTCTTCACGATTGTCAACTCGTCTTGGATATCCATTATGGTAACTAGCAGCTTAGTCTCCTTGTGAAGTCGAAAGAGCTCTTCAATGTCGGCCGATTTGGGTTTGGAGCCCGTCTTGGTCTCGAGGCGATGAACATTATCGTTGAACTTTTTGAATTGCCTGGCTTGTCCCTCGGCCTAGACGATGTCAAAAAAGTCCATACATGGGCAGAGATGGAATATCAGAACTTACGACTCTATTAATGGATGAGTTGAACCCTTCTTGAAATTTGAATCCAAGAGGACCTTTCCTCTTAAAAAAGTCAATAGTGTTCTTTAGTATGAAGTGAATCAATTCTTCCGTCGACAAGATGATATTTTGCGACCGATTCATCAGTTCCGTGGTCAACACATGACTCAAATTGAAATCTTCATCCGATTTCCAGGTATTTGGAAAGCAAGTGATGACGGTTCCTGATGAGAAGAATGTGTTAGCTGGACTATCCGCGTAGTGTGGAGGATTGCAAGTAACAACCATCATGCAGCGCCCAAAGCCATAGCTGATCAACCATCAGGATCGGGGCATCTTCTTTCTTATCGCGCGGTGCCCATCGTAATGCAACCTGATCTGAGTCGCGGTCCTCGGTAGACCTGAGCATATAGTATGAGAACTGATCTAGAGTTCTGCGACAATGTAGAGGCCTTTCATTCTTGAGATATGCATGCAACGCCTTTGGTGTCTCGCCGAGTCCTGCGACTCCACTCAGTGGGTAATTACGCCGTTTGGATTTACGTAGATCCTCGAGCGTGCTGCTGAGCCACTTTCGCTGTTCATGTTTCTCAAAGGCCATGATCGGCATCTAACGCTGTAAGATTCACAAATAGTTCAGGTACAAATCGTGTGGAATATTAACTCACAAAAATTACAATCGCATCTGCGCTTTCTATTTCCCGGGGGGAAATTGACAGAGGATTGGGTGAAAAGGAGGTCGAATCTAAATCCTGGTCTAGGCCAGCAGCAACTCCACCTTCTGAGGATGTATTTTTGGAGTCTTGTTTAGGCATGATAATCTAAAACATGACAATTAGCTTCGTTACGAAATCATTGTGAACTAAAAGGCCGCCCACGTGTTGATATCTCCTAGCCTGTGTAATCATGCACCGATCTATTAACTTTATCCCTGGTTTGCGGTCAGCCAGGATTTGTTCCATTGGCAGCCTGCCATTATATAGCTACTTACCTTGGTGCCGTTGATTGTCTATTGACGTGTCAATAATATTCATTTTTATGAAAAAGTCCTTTCGTGGGTTAGCCTTGAATCTCTAGCTACACAAACATCCTTCATCGGAGGGAGGCCCCTACATGGATCCATTGTTCCTGCTCTCAAAGTCAACAAATCATCGTGTCGTTGCAATTTTTTTTGGCTTGGGTTTAACATACATTGTTGGCGGGGAGATGAATCCAGCGGCAATGGCTCTCGTTGTCTTTGTCATCGATGTCTCTCATTCTTGCTAGAATCTGATTTAGATCCTCACTCTTGTCATATATGAGCTGCTGAATACTAGCAGTAGATTCTTTGCGGGAATAGGCAGCTTTTCCATTGCTGTCTGTTCTTTTGAAGAACTCCGCCAGGTATGCTTCCGAGGAGTAACAAACTTCGAGCTGTTTTTCGTTAGGTTCCTCTACTACTTTCAATTCCAATTTAGGACTCGACACAACTGGATGGAAGTAAAGTCGTTTTCTAATGTCGAGAATCCATTTGTGCTCTTCAGAATCCTCATTTACGTAGTCCCAAGGTGTCCTGCCTTTCTTGTCTTTCACGAGTGCGTTGGTGCGTTCCTTGAGCTCTTTAATCACTTTAGTCAAGTGGTTTTTAGATTCGTAGTAGGACGGGTCGTCAGGATCAAGAGATACAGCACGCTCGATTGCAACATGAAGTGGTGTTTTACCCTCTTCGTCTTGGCGGTTAACGTCGGCGTTGCCTTGATTGATCAAGCGAGTGACAGCCGCATGGTTGGCGGCGGCGGCGGCCACGTGCAATGGTGTCCAACGCCTCATATCCATGGGTTCAATGTTGTGGCAGTCTTGCTTAATGTAGTCTGGAAGCCAATCTTCGTGTTCCTTTATGGCACATGCTCTCATGAACAAGCAATGTTTCAACTGCTGGACCAAGACCAGGTAATGCTTGCCATCGAGGTTAATGCCAAACCGGCCCTTTCGAGCGCTCCTTTTGTCTTCGGGCAGAGAAACGTCGACAACCTCAATTCCCAATTCATCGGAGACCTATGATTGATCAGAGACGGCCGGGCCACAAATTTGACCCGAATTGCATCACACATACCTGAATTTTCGAGTCACCGCCTTTGTACCAGAAAATGGGTGGGCTGGTCTTGTTTTGCTTAACAATGTCGATGAATTCTTTCCATAGTTTTCCTGCATTTGGCTGTTCATGATTACTACTTTGTGTGAAGTACTCTCTTATCCATCTTTTGTTTGAAAGTGATAGGCCCTGGATGTTGGGAGACTTCAAATATTGCAATGGGGCATCAAGCAGAAAGATTCCCGCAACTGCGTTGATACAAGGATATTCTTCATTGTTCAGTAATATCATGACCCTCTGCAGAATTAGACACCCGAAGCCACTACCGACGAAAACAATGGGCACGCTCTTGTGCTCAGGGCGTGTTCTTTGATTCTTTAGTAGGGAAACCATCTGCCTTGCAGATTCATCCAAACAGTCAGTCATTGAGACGTTTGAGCGGGAGTGGTAAATGTATCGGAAAATACGCGCGTTGGGCATGTGCTTCGGAAAGATGTGTTCATCGTGCATCCGACCAGTTCGTCTTTCGGAAGACATGGATGGCCTTCCTGACGGCGACCGTGTCCTGGATCGAAGGCTTTCAGCGGCATCCCCGGGAACTTGCGATTCAACCTCTTCTGATATTCTCGACTTCTGCATTGCTGATGATTTGCTGTCTCTTTTGTTTAACACGGACTTTGACGCGCCAACCGCTGCCGTGAACAACGGTTCAGCAATGTTTTGGAGCGCAGCAGTTGAGTCTCTCCGAATAGACCCTGAAGGGTCGGTTACGGTCACTCTGGGCCCCGTATTACCATTCTGGTCTTCTCTGGCATTCTTCTCCTTGGAAGAACCCTTTAGACTGTTTATTAGCTCAGAAGCCTTGCCATGTCTCATCCACTTTGCCGACATCTCTGGTTTCGGAGCATATATCCATGACGACTCAACAATTTCGTTGTACTCGTGGACTGCAAATACGTCGGCATTATGCAACAAAGTATTTGCCGGGCTGGAGAGAAGTTCTAGGTGAAAATGACCCTGCCTTATTTACAATGTATTCGCAACGCGTGGTAGTTAGGGCATTCCCACTCACCTCGTCAACGTACTTGGCCAATTTTGCTTGTGGTGCGGAAGGAGCCAGGTTGCCGTGTTCCGTCCGTGTTGTTCTTGATGTTTCCTCATCACCGGGTCTTGAAGCGAGAGACAAACTGCATATATCACTCGCTGGCTGGGTAGGTGGCCTTTTTTCCCCATACGATTGAGGCATTTGGAAAGTCTTCCGGGATTCGCCGAGCTGATCCTCTGCAGCGAAATCGGAAAGCCCTCTGCGAACCATATCCGGCCTCACTATAGGGGCTACTCGCGATTGATGTTGACTCTCTTGGGAGTGTCCAGCTCTCACCTCATTATCCATGACTCCTCGCCCCTTGTGTTCTGTCAAAACCCCGAGAAGCTGCTCTTTCCGGCGAGTAGTGGCTCCGGTATCAATCAGAGCTGGAAAACATTATTCTCCGAGAACAGACAGCAAAAAATCAAGGTTGCGTTTTGGTGTGACAGATGGTGGTGTGGTGGACCGGCACGCGTCTTTTGCCAAATTTCTACTTGTCCGAAGAGGAACCATCTGCGCAAGTCTGATTCACTTGCCGCCCACCTGTTGGCTATATCACAGCAACTGCTTCTACACTAACTCCTTTCATAATAGGTATGTAACTGTCGCCATTTAATTGGCGCGCACACGGGAGACAATGCAAGGCGGCACGGAGACAACCCACAGAAACTAAGACATTGATGCAGCAGATATCTTGCTGACGTGGCGGCCGATTCCACAATCCAAAGTGGACTCGACATACAAGCTAGTTAGTAGCTAGTGGTGTCAAGCCGCAAAAGAGTAGGGCATAGCTGTGTAGACTATTTTCTAGCAATCTACGAAACGGGAGGTCCAATAGTTGGGAGAGATCCTTTTTTCTGGTCTAAATTGATAAACGATGTCTCGGGCATTTACCTTGCAGTCTCGGCCTTAATTTCTTTTGCCAGTTACGGGGTCGGCTTTTAGTTTGAATCCGCTCGGGCCGCCGGGCGGGAGGTATGTGGCTGAAATGCTGGCGTCTAATGTCTCAAACGGCTTAGTACTCATGACCTCATCCATTGTGCCTGTGGACAGCGGTGAGGTCAAGCTTGATTTTAAAGAAGATGGCCGGTTGCTTCAAAAGCATCGCGTGGCAACTAAATGTTTCCTCCGCAGCTTGCTTGAATTCTTTCCTTCTCTTGCTTTGTTCACCATGCGTTGGAACCACTGATCTCCAAGTTCAACTGTAAAGGCAGACTAATTATTATCCCGATCCGCCTGTCGTCTTCAGTTACCCTAAACCCAAGACTAATCGCCCATTTCAAATCAAATCGCTGTTCAATGAAGGTGCATCTAACTTGATTTACGCTAAAATATTAAAGAGCCGTTTATTCAAATATATATTACAAAGACGTTTGAAGTTCCTTGTGTCATAATGGATGAAAATCCTATGCAGAGGTATTTTCAGAATGAGGAACAAGGTGAAAAAGAGAAGAACAGAGAGGATTCTTAATGAGTGGAGACCCCCCTGTCAGTGGCAACCCACTAACATTGGATGAACCCGTCACGTGCTATCCACTTTAATGTAGACGTAAACCAATCATAGGCCAAGCTCTTGAAATCCGTCACAGACAGGGGTCACCATTGAGGCGTCATTTTAAGCTGGATTTGTTGATCCTTTTTTCTTAAAAAGAAATAATTAATGGTTTTGTGCCCTGCCTGTTAGGCTGAGTTTCTATTATATTTGGATTCTAAAATAAACCGAAGAAATTGACAGCATGATAGCCACTAATTCCTGACGGCGCTTGCGCTTTCCAAAGTGTCAAATCTGAGATTATCTTATCGGTACAATCATAACTAAACAACAGTAATACATCCTTCTCATCTATAAACCTCTTATTTCACTCTCATCTTGAGACAAGTAAGCAGTCACTACACGCTGATGGCGCCTGGGCTTATTACAGGTTGACTGGGAAGCGCTTCCTCAGGGTTTCACCATAAGCGTGGAACAAAAAGGGAACTGGTGTAAAGGCTAGACAAATGAAACCCAAAACACTGTTACCCCAACCCAGGTTTAATTTGTCGTACAACGTGGGAGCAACAAGACCCAGGAATGCACCAAAAGGGCAACGGATGAGCAGATTGGCTGCGAGAGCTGAGGCGGCACCCTCGGCACCAAAACAATCGACGAGATAGAGCTGTCCGGGCACAATGACGATCAGAGCGCCGATACCAATGAGGAGGGTTCCGAGAATGGGGACTATCCAATGGGTGTGGTTGTAGGCACTCCAGCCGTACCAGAAGAATCCTATCGGAGTGACCAGCCCCAGCCATTTCATGAGGACGAGTCGGTCCTCTGGCTTGGCGCTATCTCCCCTGGACTTCATCAGCTTATCGCTGGTTTTGGAGAAGGTGATCAAGCCAGCCATCATGCCGATTCCTAGGCCAAGGTAAACCAAGCCCGAGATGCCGACGCTGAATCCATATGTGCCTCGGAAGACGGAACTAAAGGTGGCAAAGAGGAGGAAAATCAGGCCGAAGATGACACCAGTGTAGAGCGATACGAGCAAGACAATGGGGGAGAAGACGAGCATCTTGAGGGGCCGAATGATGGCCCTTCGGAGCATTTGCCCTCCTGTCTCAGCGCGGTCGAATTTAGGGGCAAGTTTCTCGTTTCCAGTTTCTTTGCGCAGGCGCTCGGTCTTTCGGCGTAGCAGCACTGTGGCGTTGGTCTCGCGGAAGGTGACGACGGTAGCCAACGCGATAAAGCCGCCCTGACCGTAATATTAGCTCCATAAATATGGTAAAGTACAAGTCCACAGGGAATGACTTACAAAAATGAGAATAAGCCGGAAAGTCCATCGCCAGCCAATATACTGTGACACAAACCCGCCTATAATGGGGCCAATAACCTACCACGGACGATTAGCGCAAGGGAGGGAGGGAGCCGGCAATTGGACAGTGTCACTTACAGGTCCAATGAGAGGTCCCAAGGAGAAGAGGGCCATGGCTTTCCCTCGCAATTCTGCGGGATAGAGATCAGCGATCGAGCCACCGCCCACGCTCATTGGCCCAGAAGCAGCACATCCCGCTAGCAATCTAAAGGCAAGAAACTCTCCAAGATTTGTGCTGAAGGCACAACCAAAG
Source organism: Calonectria naviculata (assembly GCA_003031705.1). Taxonomy (NCBI): domain Eukaryota; kingdom Fungi; phylum Ascomycota; class Sordariomycetes; order Hypocreales; family Nectriaceae; genus Calonectria; species Calonectria naviculata. The sequence continues at coordinate 82,729 of NAGG01000730.1, read as the reverse complement.
ATGAATCCCATGAAGAAGACATGGCAGCAATAGTAAATGACGAGACGCCCATAAAGCTCAGACAAAGGGGCGAGAAATATGGGGCCTATGGCGAAACCCAGTACGTAGAGACTGACTGTAAGGGTCGTGATGGTGCTGCTCGTGATGTTGAAGTCCTCAGCTAGCGTGAGAGCTCCCGGGGCATACATGGTAGCAGCCAGATTACTGGAAGTCAAGAAACAAGAAGAGTCAGCAAGTCTTTTGGCGTAGACATAAGAGAGCATTGATCCTCACCCGTTGAGACTGAAAAGACTGACAATGGCTACATGCAGGGTTTTGGACATGGGAGACCAGTTTCGAGGGTTCTCAACATCATCAGGACCGTCCCAGTCAACAATGTTGGAGTTTGCCTCGTGCTGCTCAGGCACTTTCTCCGTCTCGGCATTCGACGAATAGCTCGTGGCAGTTCCATCGGGGTCAATTCGGATCCTGGCTGCCTCGACCTCTGGGTCAGAGGGCGTTGGCTGTGACATTGTGACGGCCAGTCGCTTGAAAATGTTAGAGACTGAAGAAAAAAGGTGATCTGGAATCGATATGATTTTGTGGAACAGCCAGATGATGGGTCGAGATATGAACTAGAGCTAGAGCATGAGATGGTGGATTTCCTTCTTGAAAACTCGGTGATTCCCTAAACCATTGAGTGAAGCCCTCCCTTCGGAGGCTGACATGAAGTCCGGTACGGTGCTCCGGGACACGCGGACCAACTAGCAGAACCGTTGGTTGTTTCCGATTGCGGGAAGTGACGAGATCCTTGCTTGTACAACAGGTACCGGTACCTCAGGGCCCGATTGGATCGGGGCTCGCAGTGACCCCTGTATGTTGGCGCATCCATCGTTCGATGATGAGGCCCTGGCCCCAACCAACCAGCGGAGCAACGGGGCGGGGCAACGGAGCATCGGAGCATCGGAGCGGAGCATCAGCCTTTCGTTTTTCAAGCTGCTCGCGCCCCGCTGCCAAGCTCAGCAAGATCGACGGGAGCACCCTAGCGTACCCGTTGACACCAAACAAGTACCGCAAGACGCTGCCGAGCCAAGGTATCTCTTGTTGTTGATATAATCGCAGTAAAAGGCTCGACTATTCGAGGCTTTTGCGACGGAAGCCTGAGCATGGCTGATGACACCGGCTCAATAAACGACAGCCAGTATAATAACAGAGACAATATCAGTCTACACCCCAGCCCCAGCCCTACACAATGGGGACCAGGCAAAACCCCGAGGGGTAGAGCCCGGCTGCCCTCAAGTCGGCGGCGCAACCATCCACAGCGATCTTGCAACCTCTGCCGACAAAGAAAGTAAGCAGCCTCTCTTCTAGACTCATGTGAGCAACCAGACCGAACTGAATCTCAGCCTGTCTTGATAGGTTGCGATGTGATAGACAACTGCCGTGCAAAAACTGCACTCGGCGGGAACTGGGCTCCTCATGCGCCTATCCAGCTGAGCCCCAGGCTGGGGGTCCTGGGAGTACCGAAAAGGCCCCCAAGAAGTCTGCCACAATGCAGGACAGGATCCAGCACTTGGAGAAGCTGCTAATGGACATGGTGCAATCGAACCAGAGTCCCCAGGGCTACCCGCCTCATGAGGGAACTCGCATAGGAGCGACGCCGGATTTTCCTTCAAGCCCTGCGCATGTTGTCCATGAATCACAGGATATTGTAGCTCCGTCTGAAACCGTCGTCGATATGGTCCCGTCGCCTGCTTCGGACCATGGCACGATGCATCAGACTTCATCGGGTACCAGCTACGTCGGCAGTGCACATTGGGCTGCTGTCCTCGATGACATTGCCGAACTCAAGATGCATTTTGAGAAAGAGGAGCAAAGCCAGGTTTCTTGTCCGCCCTCGGAGGCTCCCCTTCCAAGTCACATTGGTCCCGAGCTCTTATACGGCTGCCCTAAGCTGGCCACCAAGGATGAATTGTTGTCGTCAATTCCCTCACGACCCGCGGTGGACCAATTGGTCTCTTTTTACTTCAATTCATTTGAAATATCGCCTGGTATGCACTCTCACATGCTAAATATTTAATGGCAATTATTGTGATGTCTGGACTGACACCGTTTTCTTTAGCGTTTTTACACAGCCATCAATTTCTGAAAGAGGTAAACCTTGCCACAAGTCTGGGTTGTCAAAGCTGCCCGAGAGCCTTACTGACCTGCTAATTTAGTACGAAGAATTTTGGGACAACCCAAAAGCTACGCCTGTGATATGGCTTGGTCAATTATTCGCCATCATGTGTCTCGCAACGCAGCTACAACGGTACAAACTGGACAGCGGCGTTTCCGTCCCAGGTACCTCGCTGGTTGAGCAGGATTTCCAGCTGCAGAGTTCGGCCGCGAACTTGCGACACAAAGTCGTCCAATGCCTCGTGTTGGCAGATTACGTCAAGGGAGGCCACTGTGTTATTGAGACGCTGGTGCTTTACTTGTTCGTGGAACTCATCTTCAGCCAGGATGCCGAGGTCGGCGTCTGGATTCTGCTGGGAACCATCGCTCAGCTTGCCATGCGCATGGGCTACCACAGAGACCCCAAGCACTTCAAGTGCATCACGCCCTTTGCAAGCGAGATGCAAAGGCGTGTATGGGCTACTATTGTCGAGGTTGATGTTGCAACAGCTGTCCAGATGGGCCTTCCGCGGCTCATCAACCCAGAGCACACAGACACGGAGGAGCCCTCGAACTTTCAAGATGGCGACTTCAGCACCTCAACGACGGAGTTGCCCCCGTCACGACCCGAGATCGATCAGACGCCGATGCTCTTTCGCTTAGTCAAGGCTCGACTGTTCAAAGTGATTGGGTCCATCTGGGACTTGACAACCTGCAACAGGGCCTCCACGTACACTGAGGCCATGGAGGTCGGCGTCCGGCTCCAGCATGCGTATGATTCCATCCCCGAATGTCTCAAATGGCGGTCCAAGGCGCAGTGCATAGCAGACTCTCCACAAACTGTCATGCAAAAGGTTGCGCTCCAGATAATCTACCATATGGCGAGAATAACGCTACATCGCAAATACTTTAGCCCTTCGGGTAGGAACATCCAACACACTCATTCGCAGCGAGAATGTCTTGATGCATCTCTCAAGCTGCTTGGCTATCAGCACATGCTGCATGAAATGACGGAGCCACTGGGCCAGTTATACCACGAGCGTTGGAGGGTATACTCTTTGGTCAACCATGACTTTCTTCTTGCCGCCAGCATGTTATGTTTCTATCTCCAGCCAGGCCAATGCAAGGCTCATGAAGCGGCCGACACGTCCATGGATGAAACCATTCGCGAGGCACTCCGAAAATCGCGCGACATATGGACCCACTCGAGCAGCTTTTCCAGGGAAGCAAAAAGGGCAGCCAAAGCATTGACTATAGTTCTCGGGATCAACCAAGACCTAGACCCTATCGACGTCGCAGTAGATTCGACGACGCCGCCATTCTCCACGCCAGCTCGCAGTGAATTTACGGCAAACTCTTATCAAGGTACGCAACAACGGACACCACCCTCTCAAGCTTTTCATCTTGGCGAAAAACTCAATTGACAACGGGTGCAGATGATTGGGGTGGTATGAGTGTTCAATTCCCTGGGCTCAACTCGACTGCGTGGACGCAATGGGTGACCCCGGTCGACATGGAACCGGCCACCCCCATGCTATCGTCAGTGCTCGCGCCTGCTACCACCGACGAATTGCAAATAATGGACGGTAATTTCATCCGAGAATGATGGCCTTGAAAGCACTGTGAGAAGCTAACTTGTACGGCTGCAGCCATGGACGCAATGAAGGGGGTGGGATCTCAGCAGTGGCGGTGGATGGGCTGAAACCAATCACTAGGTACATCTGTGTCGTCGAGGTCTGAAACGACTTGGAGAAGGTAGGCCAGGACGCGCGGCATATCCATCTCGTTTGCCGAGACAACTACGCCAATGACCCCTCTGCAGTGCAATCCCGGGGCATGCCCAATGGTGGCTATAGTAGAGGGCACAGACAAGACAGAGTCGTGCCTTTGGGTGTCAAAACCCATTATGCTTTTATTTAGACTTGTTACCGTGAGAAATCTAGGGTCATTGCGATTGAGCTAATGGCCCGGCTTGGCGTGATCTGCGTCGCGGCTCTAGCGCGTGTCTCAGTGATAAATGACGCGTGAAATGCGGCTCGAGTTGCCACACGGCCAGCTTCAATTCCGATGCCGGAATAGTCATGTCTTGCGCAGCGCACCCGTCATCCACACGGCACCTCGTGTCCGGTTCGCCGACCTCTTTTTTTATTTTTATTTTTTATTTTTACTTTTTCCCCCGGTGTGATCAGGCCATCAACGGTGCAGAGTGCGTAAGCCCAGCAGCGGCAGCTCATTGGTTGTTTCTTGGAGGCTGCATCGTTCACCCAAGTACTGTACGGTCCGGGAACATTGCAAGTCCCTAGTGCAGGGGAACAGAAGTACTGAAATAACCGAATAACGCGAGCATATAGTGTGCCTGCCTATCGCATAACTTAGATGAAACCATTTCACCCATAGGCACACAATCATGTACCAATTCCATCTTTCTTCACTACTTGTACGATCCGTAATCCGCGGCTCCCAGTCTGCCGGAGGAACGCTGCCCCTGGCGGGCCGCCGGGACGACCCGCAAATTAGGGCCCTAGATCTAGTAATCACCGATTGGCATTTCGGGCTTCTAGTTGAAATTCTAGCACGGCCCCGCTACAGACGGCCCGTGGCACAGCTGCGCTCCATGCATTCACTCTTGGTCGATAGTGGTGTGTGCCTGTCTGCACGTCTATTTGGCTCGTTGTTCTGTACTCGCAGCGAACTCCTTCAGGCGTATGTATGTCAGCCAGTCTGGCCCACTGAGGCTCGTAATGTCCCAACTCAGCCAACATCACTGAATCTGACTGCCGTCATAGCCGGCTTGGCAAGCTTAATTGGGTTTTCTATGTCTAGTTTCTATAAAGGCTCAGTCCTCTCTGGGTAGGATGGGGGCAGTTGCCGTCTAACTGAGATCTAAACTCCAATAGACGAGCAAGGCATGGCGTCGAGGTTGGAGCACCAGTCCATTAGGGCATCCTGCGATCGATGTCGTGCCAAGAAACTCGGCTGCACCATCCCAACCTCCGAGACGGCACGGGCCGGCGGCCAGCAATGCGCAAGATGTCTTCGCGCAAAAGTAGAATGTGTCTTTAGCCGCAGAGCTCCAACGACAAGGAGAGGCCAGATCGGAAGAGAGCATCAACCATCATTGCCATCTAAAAAGCCTCCAAAAACGCACGATTCGTCCATCAACATGGATCTGTCCTCTTCCCTGGGCTCCTCCAAGTACATGTCTATCATGCCCGCTGATTGGCCGCTGTGGACGCTTAACACCGACACCTGGTCAGACGATCTTATTGGCGAACAAGCTCAGCAGATTGATGCAGGGATACTCAGCACTAGTCGTGCCAATGATATCAGTCAACTTCTCACCCCCGGAGACTTTGGATCCTTCGCCAATCGCCTCGACACGTCATCCTCACCATCCCCTGCCAGAGATGACGTTTCTCAGGGCCCAGAATCACCGCAGCGTTCCGTCGAACCATATACTCACCAAGCCCCACATACCTCATCCAACGACTTACCAGGTTGTCACACGCACGGGATTGTTCAACTCTCCGCGCTGGTAGCCGAGATCCATGACGTGCTCACCAAGCTGAGTTGCGAGATGGGACTTTCGATACTTAGCAGCATAGGAGACGTCGACTCATACCCTGTCCGTCAAGTCCTGGCACTGACCAGAAAGTTTGCCGCTCTCCTCCGTGGTTTCTGGTCTGGCAACAAGTCTCCCACACACAGCCAACAAGACGGAATGTCCTCATCCTCATCCTCATCTTTCATGCCAACTTCACCAGCCCTCAGCGACCTGGCCTGTCTGCCCATGTCACTAGGTCAAACTTTATGCCAGTCAGAAAACTTTGATTCCAATACTGTCCTTGCAACTTCGATCGGCGTAGCTGATATACCAGCTATGCTGCTGGTACTCACCTGCTATGCATCCATCGCGAGATTATATATGATAATATTTGCTCAACTTCACAATAGCCTGAGACAATCTGCGGGGGTAAAAGAGCACCCCCGACGGAGTGACTTGGGGCCACATCTCGGAGATCTCTTTTCGTCATCCAACGAAACCTGGGGTAAAATGTATATGACGGTGCAAATGTTTCTCGACGAGTTCCAGTCTCTAGATAGTATTGTTTGTCCCCAAGATCTGACCAATTTCGGACACAGACAGTTATCATGTAGCGGCCCAGATACTCAACACCAATTTCATGATATGAGAAGCTCTACATGGTTTAATCATCAGTTAGAGATGGTGAAAACAGCAATGAACGAAGATGCTAAAAGAAATCTCGGGAACAATCAAAATCAGGAATTCAATGGCGTGTTAGGACAGGGCCATTGCTTGAAAGCTTCGCTCCGTGAGCGGATGGGTTTCTAGACTTGGGAAATAAGGAATTAGAAGTGAATTTTCTCGCGTTAACCATATTGTACAAGGTTGACCCCCGTAAATATAACCAAAATGTCGTTTTGGCGGAATAGACAGCCTTGAGTCACCTCATTAATGGCGTATATCGTGACTTTAAGCAAGTCGTGACCCAAATAGCCAGAAGTCACAGTCTGTTAAAGTTGAATTAATTAGGATTATTAATAATGAAAATTGGCTAATTCTAGTATGCTATTCAAAGCCTTGAATCATGAAGGGTTCATTTCACATTGAAAGGGTTTCACTATAAGATCGATATTGTTATTTCTATCAAACGAAATGTCATTGAACACATATCTGTAAACCATAGATGAATGATAGTTGAATTAATTCTCGATGAAAACGATAATTAGGAAACGGACCTTATAAAACGGACAGATATGAAATGCCATAGTACACTAGCATGCCCCCGACACCTTAAAAGTAGGATTAATTATAACTCTAATCCTCCAACCCTTTCAAAAAAGAAAAAGAAAAGAGAGAATAATAACAAAAGAAGAAAAAAACCGTCGGCTTCTATCGTATAGAAACCAGCTCCTTTTCCGACCCCATAACTAGTTCCCAAGATGTCACCATGTGACGGAAGCCCTCTTTCTTGACCTTTCCAAACCAGTCTAGCATAGGATAGCTGGGAAGATGATGCAAAGGGCCCTCGCGGCCAAGCCGCCCTTCAAGATCTCCAACTGAAATTCTCACGGTGCCCTGATGATGCAACATATGCACAGGATCGTCTGCGATACTCTCATTGGATGTTGAGTTACCCACGGCCTGATGGATGGCGCCTACGACTGAGTCGACCAGCTTGAGGTGAACTGATCCTTTGATGTTGTCGAGTGCAGGTCGTAGGCCAATCTTAGTTGCGATAGCTTCCAGCTGCTCGAACACATTGGCTACTTCAGACTCCGCATTGTTGTTGTCCTCCGAGTCTGCTGCTGGATCAGGGCGGTGGAGGTAGACAGGAGACCCGGTAGCGGCGGCAAACTTTCGTAGGAAAGTCTCGGCTGCCCATTTGCTGGAAACATAGCCATCACTACCATCGCTCGGTGGCGTACTGTCGGTCTTTTCGTACGTGGCAACGGCTCCTGATGATAGGAAGTGAATTGGTACTGCTCGTGGGGCTGCTGCGTGGGCCAGTTGAGCCAGTTCTCTCACTGCGATGTAATTGTCTGACCGTAACACGTCGTATCGATCCCAAAGAGAGCGGTTGGCTGCACAATGAATGATTGCATCTGTCTCCTCAACTAATTTGGCATAGGAATCATCCGAGATACCGAGGTTAGGCTGCGAGAGATCGGATCGAATGATGGTCACTTTGTCGTCTAAAATGGTTTCTCTGTTGCTGTTGCGGACCAGACAGTACACTCGAGAAATCTTGGGATCTTTTACAAAGGTCTGTAGTAGATTGTGTCCAAGATACCCTTGGGAGCCTGTCAGCAGGATCGTCTTGACATCACTAGTGCTCCTACTTGAGGCTGCCTCTGCAGTAATTGGCCCCAGATGCTGAGAGATGGATTCTGGAATTTGGGTCTCCAGATCCCAGTCAATCATGTCGCTTCTACGACTCGATTCCACGGCCGAGGTCATAGCACCTAGAGTCGGCGCTCCCATTAGAGTGACAAGCTTGGGAGCTACCGTGAAAGTCTTCCTGAGTAGCGACTGTAGCTTCACCAGCAGAAGTGAGTTACCGCCAACAAGGAAGAAGTCCGAACTGGAGGACAACTGTCCGGGATCAACTGGCATGACCTGACGCCAGAGCTCGCTCAACCTTAGCTCAGCTTCATGGAGCTCGGAGGAAGACGAGCCTGGACCAGTGCTGTGAGAAATGGGCAGCTCGAGAATGGCTCTTCTGTCAACCTTGTTATGAGCGGTAACGGGGACATCGTCAAGAGTCATGATTGCAGACGGTCGCATGTACGGTGGTAGCGGCAAGTTGTATCGAAGCGTCTGAATGACCCTCTCCCTAGCCTCAGCCTCATCTGGGAACTCGTGTGAAAATACGACATGAGCGGCCAAATACTTCTCTTCTCCGCTTCCTCGTACCGTTACAATGGCTTGGGACAGAGCGCCATCGGCAAAGTTTACAATGGTCCTTTCGATCTCATTAAGCTCGACGCGAAAACCACGAATTTTGATTTGGGTATCCCCATCGAGACGCCCATCGCAGTACACGGTGCCATCCTCTAGAAGTCGACCACGGTCACCGCTGCGATACAGAGCTTTTGATATCTCGAACAGGCCGTCTGGGATGAACTTTTCTTTAGTAGATTCGACGTTGTTGAGATAGCCTGCCCCCACGCACGGCCCGCCGATGATAATTTCCCCAGGAACTCCCATAGGCACTGGTTGCATTTGTTCGTCAACAATGGCGCAGGTATAGCCAGGGAGCAACATTCCAGCAGGTATGGGCTCTGGGAGCGCATGGTAATCCAACTCGATCTTTGCCATCCAAATCGTCGTCTCAGATGGACCATAACCAGTGAAAACGCGAAGCTTTGGGAGATTCAAAGAGTGAATCTCAAGAGCAAGGCTTTGTCCCATTGCCTCACCACCAGAGAAGGCGTATCGCCACGACTCACAGCGACTCAAGTTATCATGGGCGTAGCGTGTCCATAGGTCAAACTCGGCTGGAGTGCACGACGTGTACGTAACCTTTTCTTGCAGCATAATCTTGCTGATCTCAAGTGGGTCTCCTCTACTACGGGCCGGAACCACGACAAGACACCCTCCATTAGCCAAAGCATTAACGGGCTGATCGATGGAAAGATCGAAACTGTAAGGACTCTGGTGCAGCACCACAAGATCAGATGTTGAACCATATCCATATAGACGACTCTCCATCTCGGCATGGATAATCAAGTTCTCGTTTCTCAAAACGATGCCTTTGGGTACTCCAGTAGAGCCACTGGTGAAGAGAATGATAGCTGGCGAATCGCGATCGGCAAGGTTGGGTGACCGTGGTGCTGGCTGCGAAGTCTCAACGTTCGATACCAAAATCTCGGTAGAGTTATTGGCTCCAATAAGACTGATCTTGTCCGTCGTTGTCTGATCGGTAAGGATTGTAGAAGGCTGAGCAGCATTTATGATGGCTACAAGACGAGGGATCGAGTTTCTCAAGTCAAGTGGTACATAGGTACAGCCTGTCCGTATGATGGCCAACAGTGAACAAATCCAGTCAGCTGAAGGCTCCTGGAAAACGCCCACGATGGCTCCTTTTGGTGTGTTTGAAGACATAATAGCGTTGGCCAAGGCGTCGACACGGGCACCTAGTTGCGTGTAGGTGAGAGATCTTCCATCGCCATCCTTCAATGCAATGCGATCACCACGTTCTGCAATCATCTCATCAATACGATGGATAATCGTAGAAGGCCATTGAAGCTCCATAGGACTTCCTTTGCCCACAGCTAGCGCCGCACTGATGTCTTGAGGCGACCATGTAGGGATTTCACCAATAGTATGGTCATCAGCGGCGCCAGCAAGGTGGTCTAGGACGTTGACGTAGGAGCGGAGCAAAAGTTCGGTGCTTTCCTTGGAATACAGTGTTCCTTGGAGTCGCAAACTAAGCACAGCCTCTACATTGGGTGTTTCCTGCACATCCAAGACAATATCGTACCCTGTGCTAGTGTTACGCCACGTCTCGTCGCTCATCTTACACTCAGCCCAATTGGAACGGTCTTGATAGATTTGCTTGTAGTCAACAAAGACCTGGAAGAGCGGCGTGTGCTCGTTAGATCGAGGGATGTTGAGCTCGCGCAATAGAATATCGAACGGTACTTGAGAATGTGACAGCGCACCGTAGACGCCATCGCGAGCAGTCTGGATCACAGAACTCAGTTTGGTGCTTGCTTCACCTCGGCGGAAATGAAGGGGCAGCAGGTTCAGGAAAAATCCAGCGCTGTTCATGAACTGTTTTTCGACGCGGTTAGCGTCGGCGATGCCGATGAAGATATCTTGGGTACTGCTTGGAAGTAGTTTGAACAGAAGAAGTTGCAAGGCGCTCAAGTACACGTGAAACGTGGTTGACTGGTTCTTGCGTGCCAAGTTCCTCAGCTTGGTAGCAAGATCAGCCCCAATTGTGATTTTGGCTTCTTCTTGTTCATAAGTGGTCAAGATCTGCCTTGTAGTATTGGATTTCGCAAATGGAAGTAGTCCAATCGGCTGGAGGTATGCGTTATCTGAAGCCAGTGCCTCTCGGTGGTATTGGATTGGCTCCTTCAACGCCCCAAGCTCATACAGTAGTCTCTGTTGGTTGGCGAAAGAGCGGTACTGCGATTCAACGGGCAAGGGGGACAGGGACTTCTTGATGTAAGCCGTCTCAAGGTCCTTTAGGAGGACACTGAAGGTGTAGCCATCGGCCATGATATGATGCATTGAGGTGATGAGGAAGTGAACCTGGTCAGACAAGGTAAGCAGAATCATCTTGCAAGTCTTCCTGCTACCAAGATCCCATGGCTCGTTTCGCACCGCTTCAAGTACTTTGTGAGCCTCATCGTCTGATTCAATACTCTTCTGAGTCAATCTCAACAACGATTTCGATGCAATTCCCTGTCGTGCCTCTCCTTCGTCACCCTCACTAAGCCAGAAAAAGCGGGTACGAAGCATTTCATGACGTTCGCCAACCAGCTTTACAGCGCGCTCCAAGTCATTAATTCGAAGTGTACCTGTCAGTTTGACCATAACAGAAATGGTAAATGCAGTCTTGTCTGCGATATACTGGTCCAAGAACCAGAAGCCCTCCTGGCCTAGTGACATCTGACATGACACGTCATCAGGCAAAAAGTCTTCCTCTTCTTGGGATTGATCATTTGCCACTGATGTTTTATCGCCACCTTCGTGTTTGAAATACTGAGAATTCGATTCCCAGAGTGTTTCTGGAGTGTTTGCACCCGAGCGTGGCGTCTTGCTGTGAGACTCGTCGGTATTTGAAAGACTGTCGCTGGCGGTTGAAGCATCTGGGCTTCCTTTGGATGGAATCTGCTTGTACGAGGCCTCAGATGGTGTCATATCCGGGAATTCTTTTGACGGATGAGGCAAGAGACTTTGACCCTTCACGCCGTCTTCAAGCTTATCTAATTCAACGATGGTGGCAGGCACTAACTTGACAGCCTCGCCCAGAAGATCGACAATGGAGCTACCACCAAGGATTTTCAAAACAGGAAAGTCAACTGTGAGTTCTTTAATAAACCAAGAGCGAACTTCGACTGCCATTAGTGAATCAACTCCCTGTTCTACAAAGGTCATCTTCTCGTTGATAGCCTCATCAGGCAAAAGCCCCAGAATTCGTCGCAGTCGAGCGAGAAATGAATCTTTAGTCCAGAACCGTTAGTTAAAGGCCATATTAATAAATGAAGAACATGGAATCGTACTCACCTGTAATTATTGCGAGAACATCGGCTTTTGTCTTGGCCGCCGCAAGTTGTGCTCTTACCGGCTGCGAAGAGGATGACTTGCCTACAGATTGCTCCTCATCCTGGCGCTCGAGAATATAGTGGCTCACTTTGGGATCTCTGTAGTGGCTGTCCGAGGCTCGCTCGCCTAGATAGATCGGAGCAATACCCGTCACAAGCTCACCCCGCCCTGGGTACTCGGGCTGACCAATAACAATAGCTTCAGCAAATGCGTAGTGGAGGTCCTTCTCTGCCATGGTTCTATAGCCCATTCTGAGGAATGTATGTTCATCAACAACCGTGTCACGTTCAACGTAACCAATACCAATGATGGAGCTGATATCGATAGAAGACGCTGCTACACCGCGCTTCTTTCGTTGCGCCGCGAGCGAGCACATAAACTGATTGCCTGCAACATAATTGCTTTGTCCTCTATTACCCAGGACTGCTGCAGTAGAGGAGAAAAAGATGAAAAAGTCCAAGGGCGCATCATGGAAGAGCTCATCCAAAATTAAAGATCCAAGGACCTTAGGGTTGGTGACCTTCATGAACTCGTCGTAGGGCATATTCTCAAAGAGGTTATCGAGAAGAACCATGGCTCCGTTTGCAACTCCTGCAATCTGGGGCATAGTTTCGACGATGGTGTCATAGCACTGGCGAGCAGACTCACGGTTGGTCACGTCCATTGGGAGGGCCTTGACAGTAGCCCCCAATTGTTCCATGAGGTTAGTAAACTCTGGTTTAACCTTTGGATTTCGGCTGGTTAGAACCACGTATTTCGCTCCGTGCTCTACCATCCACTTGCAGAGTGACTGTCCAAGCTCGCCGGCAAGACCGACTAACAAGTATGTTCTATCAGATCGAAAGAGGATTCCATCGTCAATTGGGCGGACTACAGCTTGAACCAACTGGATTGTGCAGTCAACGATGGTGAATCGACCCTCAGACATGGTTTCGTAGGGTCGAGATGAGACATCTTGTAGTGAGATCGAGGATAGGTTGAGGATATTGGCCTCGCGAGACTTGGACCAAGCGCTGTCTAGCAAGTTGGTGATCTCGTTGATGGATGTGGAGGAGCCAAGGTACACGCTTGTCAGGCCTAGGGCCACGGAGTCAACAACTTGAGAGCCTGAGGGCAGGCTCCTCCGTATGGCTTCCGCAGTAGCCGGATCATTAGAGAGATCAACAAACTTGGAGCTGGTAGGAGGCAAACGTTGCTTGATTAGTCTTTCAGGGTGGTGCTCATTAATGTATACCCATCCTGGTCTGCCCTTCACTGAAGTTGTCACTTGAAGAGATATCAACTCCGTGCGCGCAAGATCTCGTAAAAAGGCAGCAACGGAAGGGTGAGGCTCATGGACGATTAGAGTGTCCCCTTTAGTTGCTAGCTGAATTATGACATGGGCAGTGAAATAGGAGGCAAGGGTAGAGAGTGCTTGAACTGGATCAACACTTTCGAGCGTGATAGACCAGTCCGTAGGAACTGTTGTTGGGGACTCCATAGTGGAGGAGAGAGCGAGGACTGGCTCTTGAGTAGCTACATCAATACCGGCGACCAGCCTGAACTGGCTCTCTTGTACAATGCTGAGAGAAGAAAGCAGGAAGTGCGTGACTCTAATTGTCCGCGTCTCGCATTCAAATGGAAGCAAGCTTCGACCAGGACTTTTCAGAGGTGAAGGTCGTTGCACCTCAAACATGTTGTGCTCGGTAGCGAAGATGAGGTCAGCTTGTTGTGGATCAACCTCTTCCTTGACCATTCGACGTGTAGTGTTGTATCTGTTGTTTGCATCCTGAGAGGGGTACACTCTCGGGATAATAAATGTCCCATTCTCGACATAGACTTCAGTCTCGAGAGACCAGAGCAACTCTCCAGGTTGCAGTTGCGCAGACCACTTGCCCAACATTTCCAAACGGACCAAGTTTTCCGCAATCAGCGAGGTCGTACTCTCGTTGATTCGATCGATGTCCAATACCTGGAGAGTAATGTTAGGATACTCGGCTCGCACACAACGCCCAATACCGTTGGTCATCTGTGAGTGGGGGTTCTCGGCTCTGGCTCCAGTGGTGAGCCAAAGAACGGTCTTGCAGCGAGCCCAGATCTTTTTGAGCCCGTCAAACTTCTGAGCAGAGTTGACGGCAAATAGTGGTTCGTCTAACTCTGTCAAGGAAAGCACTGTGGTGCCCTCCACGAGGCCATTCGCGTTGAGCTCTTCGATAGACTTAACCTTGCTTATTGTCTGGAAGGTTCCTCGCAGAACCTTTGCTAATTGTTCAATTAGCCTTGATACTTTGAGAGTCTTGCCTCCAACAATGACAAGTTGGGGTGCGATCAATTCTTCGATGTCGGAGAGGTATGAAAGTGGAGAACGGAGCATCTCAATACGCTCGTCGACGGCCTGCGCACAGAAGACGTGAGCATTGACAAGATCGTGAACGTGAGGCGTCCAAGTCTCAACTCCGCCAAACCCAGAGTCGGTAAGCAAGGTATCCCACTGAGGCAGGCTAAGCATTGGGCCGTGAGGTCGTCCGGCTTCAGCTCCAAGCCACCAGTCTGGCAAACTTCCCATGGTGAGGCCAACTCGTAGAAGGTTGTTGGAGACCATCTCGAGGATGACAGCATAGCCTCCTGGCTTAAGAAGGCTACGCACATTCTTCACTGTGGCAGTTATATCGCCGGAAGCATGGAGGACGTTGGAGCAAATGACAAGATCGAAGGTCCCCACATCCAATCCTTGGGCCTTGGGACTCTTGCTCGTGTCAAACGTCTTGAAGATTACGCGGTCTCTATAATCTTTCAAACGTTCTTCTGCTTTACCAAAAAGGCTATCAGATGCATCAGTGCAGGTGTATCGCGAGAATGCATTGTCCAGCCTCTTCAAAATTCGCTCCGTAGCACCGCCAGTTCCAGCGCCTAATCCCATGGTTAGCCCAAGTCTCTGTGTCCCGGCCCTGATGCTTGGGAAGAAAACATACCAACTTCAAGAATATTCATCCGAGGATACCGGTGCGCAATTTGACCGACCATCTCTGCGGCACAGTCATTTAACTTATGCAGACCGAGGCTTTCCTCAAAGACTTCGTCCAGCATAGAGTCTTTAACCATGTGTTCATGAACGCTTGACGCGGATTTAATTGACGCAGGGAGATTCTCGCCAACGGACTGCACCAGGCGGACAACCACGTCATCATCATACCTAACAATGCCTTCGTCAGTATTTCACATTCATAGAGATTGGACACCTCTAATACTTACTCGTTTACGAGTTCAGTTATATACTCGTGTGTGTCGTTCTTTGCACTAGCAGGAATATACACATGCTCGCCCTTCAAAATTGAAGACACCGTGCGAGTACCGTGGTCGTAGAGATGACGGTAGTGCGGCACCGATTTATCCAGATCGCCATCCGAGACGGTCTCAAGCATCTTGCGGAAGTAGTAGAATGCAATTCGTTCCGTGTCAGCATACCGATCAAAGTCGTCCTGGGAATATTTTGCAGCCGATCCTGCTTCTTCGCCGTCTGGGCTCGCGAGCTTGTAATCAAACCTAGAAAACAAAATCACATCGTTAGATGGGTTTGCAGGACTCAAGGAGACCAGCTTCACGTCTTCCACCTGCAAGAAGGTCCGGCTTGGGTCGCCAGCGTACAAGTGGATGTCCGACAGTATGTGAGCGCTCTTGTTCTGTCTTGTGACTGTGAGGAACCCAAGCTCGGTTTGTTTTCCGATGCCGTTCGCAGTAAAGTAAGGATTGATAAGGATGGAACGAATCCCCGTAGGAAGATGCATATTCCACATTCTCTCATCTCCTGGGCAACTAAAGGCGGCAAAACAGGTCTGCAGCGCTGTGTCCAACAATCCTGGGTGGACAAGGAGATGATCCTCCCACTCTGTTGCTGACTGGTCCTCGATCAATCCGATTGCATAATCAGCCTTGCGTCGGATGTTTTTCACGCCGTGAAAGGGCCACTCGTAGTTGTAGCCGAGACCATCAAGGAACTTGTAGAAACGATCTGAAGAAACCTCGCTAAGGTTGAGATCTTCAATGTCGACACCTGGCAGTGCGTCGGGCTCCTGTGTTGCAATATCTACTTCGATGGTACAATTGGCGTTTTGAACTAGGGTCGACTTGTGGTCATAAAGACCACCCGAATTGCAAGAGAATTGGGCAACGATGCGGGAATCCGCGCGTCGCACAATTCTGAGATCAACAAGCGTCTCAAACTTGCTATCCTCCTCATTGAAGACCAGCGGCCGGTGGATTACAAAGTCTTTGATGGCGATGAGACTAATGTTGGAGTTCTTGGCATATGCATTGATGGCTTCGATTGCCATCGCGACATAGCCGGTGGCGGGCAGAATTATCTGATGCTCGATCCGGTGGCCCATGATCCAAGTGACTTCCTTCGGAGTCAGCACATTGCGCCACTGAATAACGTCGGAGGTTTCCCGATCGTTGCATCGTCTACCCAGCAGCGGATGCTGCGGGTCCTGCGGGCTCCTATACAAGCCGGATGATCGCGACAGTGACATGAAACTTCTGGAGTAGTCAAACGGATACTTGGGAAGATCTTTTAGGAAATGTTTTGGAGTTGAGTCTTGCGACACCAATCGTTCAAAGTTGCCAAAGTCGACGGATCCAGGTCCTAGATTAGTCCAGATGAAGCCTAAAGCAGTGGAAAATGCCTGTATATCATCCTTTGCTCGTGCCAAAAGTCCAGAGTATGGAGGCCGATCTTTTGCAATATCCTCGATGGTGTCAAGACAAGGGGTCTTGAGTACTGGGTGAGGGCCGACTTCAAGGATCAGGTCAAAGGGACCACTGCCAGACCAAGCGTTAGCGGCCGCTGGAGAGAAAAGTACCGGGCTGACCATGTTGTCAACCCAATAGTGTGCTTCCAGTCCGCCAGCAGAAATAATCTCTCCTTCGTGGACACTAGAGTACCATTTGACCCCAGTTGGAGTAGTTTCGTCAAATTTGTGCTGCTCGAGTGCCTTTAGGTATGGCTCACTGCAGGGAACAACATGGGCCGAATGATAGGCTGTGTCAACCTTGAGTTGGCGTGCAAACTTGCCCTCGTCCTTGAAAATTTCAATGGCTTCTAGTACAGCATCCTCGTCACCAGAGAGGGTGATGCTAGATGATGAATTTCGGGCTGCAACTTGAATCCTTCCCTCAAAGTCCTCGAGCTCACAGAAATCTGTAGCATCCTCAAAGGTGGTGCCCACGGCCATCACTAAATTACGTCCATTAGCGTTCGAGAAAAGAGTGGTGCCATATTGACACGAGCGCCATTACTTACTGGATCCTTTACCGCCATTTGGCGACTTTGCCAGTTTGGCGTAGAGTCCTCTGTAATAGGCGACTTTGATGGCGTCGCGAGCTGAAAGTAGACCGGCAGCATACGAAGCTCCTATTTCGCCTGGATTTTGAGTTAGCTAATCAATCTTGATCGCACCTAATCAAACTATGGACACACCAGAGGAGTGGCCAATGACCGCCTCAAGCTTGACGCCCGCAAACCTAAGCAGATCAACCAATACAATCTGAACTGCGGTGCACAAAGGCTGGGAAATTGCTGCCTCGCTCATCCTAGATGTTTCCGGGTCAGCAAGAATCATCTCTTTTAGCGTCCAAGAGGGCTTGTCCCCATCAGGTAATGCAGCCAACGTCTCATCCAGTTCAGACAAACGCTGGGCAACGTATGGGGAACGCTCTAGCAGCTTGGCTCCCATGCGTGCCCACTGAGAGCCCTGTCCAGTGAAGACACCGAGGATCTTTGGAGAAGCCTTTGACAGTTGTCTTGTGCCAATTTTGCTGCCCTGGCCTTCATTTACCATAGCATTGATCTGCGTGACGGCATCTTCTTTGGTGAAGGCCGTGACTGCGGCGCGGTACGGTAGAGTCGATGTTCGCGTCTGCAAACTGTAAGCCAAGTCATGCAAATTCTGGGTTTCGCTGGTTTGGAGATAGTTGGAGTAAGATGATAGTAGCGACCTCAACGACACCTCAGAAGCTGCCGAAAATGTGAGTGGGCTGAATAAAGTCGCAGGCGTGGCATCCTTGCTCTCATTCGAGGCCGATATCTTGCCGGGTACGTATGCTTCAAGAATTGCATGAGCATTGGTACCGCCAAAGCCTATGAATCATATTAGTCCTAGCACACACTGTTTCAAGTGTCTCACGCACCAAAACTGTTGATACTTGCTCGGTGAGTTTGTCCTGGGTATGTCTCAGGCCATGGGATGCTGCCTGTGGGTACTTCAAGGTGATGATAAAACGGCTCAAGCCTTGGGTTCAGTGTGTTGAAGTGTAGATTAGGGGGAATTGTTCCGTTCTGAAGGGCCAAAGAAGTACCAATCAGACTGGCCAAGCCAGCTGTACCTTCTGTGTGTCCAATAATAGTCTTGATTGAGCCAACGTAAAGCTTGTCATCAAGCTCTTTATTTGAGTAAAATGCCTCTGAGATCGCCTGTGCTTCTTGGGGATCTCCAGCAGCTGTTCCAGTGCCGTGAGCATGAAAGAACTGTGGACGATCCTCTGGCTTGTCGATATTTAAGCCAGCTCGACGGTATGTGTCTCTAATCAATGCAGCTTGAGCTTTTCCGCTCGGCATCGTTATGCCTGGTGTTTTTCCATCTTGGTTGACACCAGTTCCTCGGATGAGACATTCTATGTGATCGTTGTCGCGAAGAGCAGCGCTAAGAGGTTTCAAGATGACCGATGCAATGCCTTCGCCACGAGCATATCCATCAACATCCTTGTCCCACATTCGTGATCTTCCATTTGCTGAAAGCATGGAAAGCTTGCTCTCCGATACATACATGGCTGTAGTTGAGTCGACTGTTAGCAATGGTCACATATTAAAGTGATTGAGGCAACCTACCTGGACTGAGAATCAGGTTTGCACCAGCAGCAACAGCAACTTCAGATTCCCCGCTGCGCAGTGTCTGGATAGCCTGGTGCACGGCAACAAGACTGGATGAACAGGCAGTGTCAATTGTCATGCACGGACCGTGCCAGTCAAAGAAGTACGAGATTCGGTTAGACATGATGCTACGAGCTGCACCCGTGGCTCCATACTGGGGATATGTTTCGATATCCCTGCCAATCATGCCATCCCAGTCGCCGCACATGACGCCAACAAAGACCGACGTGGGAGACCCACGGAGCCCCTCGATTGTCTGGCCCGCAGCACATAGGGACTCGTATACGGTTTCCATAAGCATTCGTTGCTGGGGATCGATTGCTTCAGCCTCTCCAGCCTGGATGTTGAAGAAGCCATTGTCGAAGATGGCTGGGTCTTGATCAAGAAAGTATGAGTGGCGGACATTGGAAGTTCCATGATGTTTTCCATCTGGGTGATAGTACGCTTCAGCGTCAAAGCGATCGGGAGGGATCTGACGGACCAGATCACGTGGGTTCTTGAGGAGTTCCCAAAGCTTCGAGGGAGTATCTGAATCCCCTGGGAAGCGACACGCACTGCCAATAATGGCGATAGGCTCATGTTCAGGAGAATTCATGTTGAAGGCAATGTTGAATAGGTGGAGAGTTGCTTTTGCGTGTGTGTTTTGGGATATTATCTCTTCTAGCTGAAATCTATATATATGTTCAGTGCTAATGACCGATTATTAAAGTGTGTTCCCGGTGTTATTCGGAATTCTACTCAATAGTTCACGCAAGATGGTTCTGGCGACCGGATGTCAAACCTGCATGCATGTCAATATTTCTGTCAGCCATGACGTGTTTTCGGCCGTGTTATTCGTAAATCAATTATCGCAATAATCCTGCCGGAGCTTTTCGCTTTGTTCTATCTAAGACCGAAAGACTGCAACAATCGCACGAGTTTCCCGCGCGGGTTAGCGTATACATGATACGATCCCAGCAATTCCCTTAAGCTTACTTGAAGTTCATATCCAAGCCTCGGATCATTCTGTGGTTAGGTAACTCCGAGGTTCGTCCCTGTTCAATGTGTTTATCTCGTCGTAATAGAAGCCGGAATTTGTCGGGGTTCCACTTTGGGGCTTCGCGCCGGAGTTTGTCGGCGTCTTACCGTGTGGTACGATGCCGGCGCTTAGATGAACCAATAAAGCTAGTATTTAATTGATATTGTAAGTTTATTAACATGTGCAATGAATACGCGCAATCCTGCTGATATTTTTATTCTTTCTCTTGATGGACATCACATATCGGATAAACCTCATATTCACACTTTTGTTTGTTAATTTAGGCTTCTGTTTACCAACTCAAGTTTCACACTGAAAAACATGGCAACCCGCCGTCAATCTGCTCTAGTTGGAACCTCTCAGGGAAGCATCGGTCTTGCTCATGATGTGAATATTCCTAGGGTATCCGGGGACAAAGTTCTCATCAAGGTCAAAGCTGTCGCTGTCAATCCAGTTGACACAAAGATGGCCGGTCCTTATGTTACGCCTGGAGCCGTGGCAGGAACCGATCTCTCTGGCGTGGTTGAGGATATTGGCCCCGATGTAACCCATGTCCAAGTCGGCGACCGTGTTGCTACATTCGTGATGGGCGAGAATCCCCTCAATCCCACCGTTGGAGCCTTTTCAGAGTACGCGACTGCTTCAGACCACCTTTTACTAAAGCTCCCATCCAACCTCAGCTTTGAACAAGGCGCATCGCTACCCACCAGCTTTTTCACAGCCGGCAATGCCCTGTTCTATAGCCTGGGTCTACCTGGTGGACCATACGAGCCCAACCTCAGCACCAAGCCTATCACAGTCCTTGTATACGGAGGCTCTTCAGCAACTGGCACTGCAGCTATTCAACTACTAAAGCTAGCAGGCTATAATGTCATTGCAACTTGTTCACCTCACAACTTTGACCTTGTTCGAGCCTACGGTGCCGACACCGTATTTGACTACAAAGACGATGAGTGCACAGTAAAGATCAGGAAGCACACTCGCAATGGTCTCAAATACGTCCTGGACTGCATCTCCACCTTGTCCAGTGTGCAGTTTTGCTACCAGACTCTGGGTCGCTCCGGAGGCAAATACACGGCACTGGAACCTTTCTCTGAGTCAGTTGCTAAGACACGAAAAGTGGTGAAGCCCGATTGGATTCTCACCCTACAAATGCTGGGTCATGAGATCGCGTGGCCCGAGCCGCATCACAGACCAGCGGATGCTGCCATAGAGAAGTTTGGTGATTCTTGGACGGGAACTCTCAACAGGCTACTAGAAGATGGCCTCATCCAGTTCCATCCGCTCATGATCAGGAAAGGCGGACTGGGCAAGGTTTTGGAAAGCCTTCGTGATGTTGGATCTAAAAAGATATCGGGGAAGAAGGTTGTTGTTTCGCTGTGATATAGTCAAGTTCTTTTACAAGTGTAGAATCAGTTAGTTATCTACAATATGTTACTCATCCCCTAATTCACGAGTCATCAGGGCTGTTCGTACAGAACGCCAAGTTAAATGTGCTTTTGTTTGCGGCAACACGATATACGCGAAACCTTTTTGTAGTAGATGATAACTTCTAACACTTGCCCCTGGGGTACCGGTGAAGCTCAAATTTTTCTTCCAATAGACAAGATGAAATCGTTTCTGTATCGTTCGAATTTTTAAATTCGCCAGCTACTGCTTGTGCATTGGATTATTGGTCATGATCTTTTGGGGCATCGCATCAGTGCATAACCAATCTCCTCTCAAAGAGCGAGACACTAGTTGTCGTGACAAGGACAATGTGTTAGCTTCATGCGATTCTGGAGTCAGCTACTGCATAATGACACCTATGCCTTCGGGTAATTTGCTGTACAGGTACTGATCGCGCTTCAATTTTCGAATGAAGCGGTTCTGTATGCAGGTTGTGAGCCGAGCGTCAGCACGGAGTTCTTCGGACCTTTTCGGCAGCGATACTCCTGGCACGCCCATAATAACCTCAGAAAACCAATCACGAACCATTTTTGCGCGGTAAATGCCTTATTTTCCCTCGGCACGCTGCCATACAAACCATGCCGGCTGCGGGTATGGACCATGAGCTGCGCCGTTCCCGTAGTGGGGCCCAGGCGAGATCAGGTACTGATCGAGAAAAGCCTCAACCCGGGTCCTGGTTTGTGCAATATTTGATATCTATTTAACTGCTGTTCAACCACTATGTTTCATTGTATAAATCCAAAAGGGAAGAACTAATCATTCAACATATCATCCCCATCAACATGTCGTCACCGCAGCCACGGTTTCCAAACGCCGAGTCCATCATCCATGGGTACTTTTACTCCATGATTGAGCTTGGCGTGTTGAGATTCTTCGTCGAACATCGCGTGTTCAACGCTATCCCTGACAATGGCACATCTCTCACCGAGCTGTCCGAGAAAACAGGCATCGACTCTAAGCTCCTGGAACGATTTGCCAACTTTCTGATTCCAGCTGAGGTGTTGATGTCATCAGCACCGGGGAAAATCGAGCATACAGTCATTTCAAAAAAGTTCCAAGAACCCGTGGCCAATCTGTTCTACCCCCACCTCTATGACACTTTCGTTGGGGTCGCGGCCAAATGGCCTGATTATTTCAAGAAGAATGGACTGCTTGAGCCGCAAAGCTCCCATCGCTCACCATTCGGCTTTGCCGTTGGTCACCCTGAAAAGACATTTTATGAGGTGCTGGAACACGAGCCTGAGCGGGCCAAGTCTTTCAACAGTGCCATGGGTCTCTCCTTGGAGGACATGCCGATCACGGGCATTTATGATTTCAAATGGGTTGGGGACCACTTTGCCAGTCAGACTAATGAGCCGGATAGGGCGAGTATTGTTGACGTTGGCGGCGGCAAAGGACAAGCCGTCAAGGCTATCCTGGAGGAGAATCCCACGATCCCTCCAGCCTCTGCCGTGCTAGAGGATCAGGCCGAAGTTATCGAGCAAGCAAAGGCAGAAGCAAGCGGAGTTCTTGGGCCCGCCAAGAAGATACCGCACAGCTTCTTCGATAATCAGCCAGTCAAAGGTACCATCTTTCACAAACTGTGAGATACTTTCAAAAATGTCTAACTTTCATCACAGGGGCTTTAGTCTACTACATTCGAAGAGTCTTGAATGACTGGCCTGATGCGGAAGTGGTACAAATCCTGAGCAAAATTCGTGCCGCCTGTGCGCCAGACTCAAGGGTGCTGGTCCATGAGAACCTGCTACCAGACGAACCAGTGCTTGGATTTGCTGCGCTTGATTTGTTCACGCTGAATTTGGGGGGAAAAAGGCGCAATAAAAAGATGTTTGACGAGCTGGCCTCAAAGTCTGGCTTTAAAGTGTCCTCCGTCACGATGGATGAAGCCAATAAGAGAACGAACTCGGGAGTTGTCGAGATGATACCTATATAGCCAAGTTATATGTTGCTGAGCTAAAGTGCTATTATATGGTGGCATTACTTCAAAGTCGCCATTAAAAAGCCATTAAAGATGCATTTCCATCAGTGCCCAGCCCTTGCGCCTTGTTGAAGATGTTGACTTGACATCCAGAATGGCCCATTCATGTCACAAGTCCAGTCTCCACAGCCCGCTCACACGGAACAACGTGACTGGTACAACATTATACAACTGCATTAGAGTGATCATTAACCTTAAAATTTTGGCATTCCACACATAGCTACCCTGCTCTTTTAATCACAAAATAGTTTTTATATAGAGTAATATGAAAGAGAAACAAGCAAAGATAAGTAAAATTTAAGTATAGCTATCCTGTATTTCTTTGATAGCTATTTTAAGAGAAATTAAATCCGTTATTAATCCCTGGGAATTCTCCCACTAGGATGACTTGGCATTATGCGTAAACCGTTGACCTCTTTACAGAGCAAAGGTAGCAAGAAGAAGCATGAAAAACCCTCCAATAGAGCCGAGAGAGGAGGCACCGGCAGTGCGAATGGGGGTCTCGATAGGCCCAGAGTAAGAGGGAGTAGTGCAGTTGTTGGAATGAGAGGAAGGAGTAGCGGCGGGCTTAGTCTCGAATGTAGCGGCGGCAGGACTGGAGCTAGAGCCAGAGCTACAGTCGGCAGCGGTGGTGCTGGGCTTGGGAGCGGCATAGGTGGCAACACTAGCACGAGAGCTGGAACCGTAGCTGGCACCGACAGCGGTGGTACTGGGTTTGGTCGGGACATATGTGGCAGCAGGAGCGCTTGAGCTCGCAGCGACAGCGGTGGTGGGTGGTTTCGGAGCTGCAGAAGTAGGAGCAGCAGCGATGGTGGTGGGCTTCGGTGGCGCAGAGGTGGCAGCAGCACTCTTTGGGCCGGAGCTAGCCTTGACGGCGGCGCACAGAGCCTTGGCGGCGGGAAGGACCTTGTCTAGACAAATGGTTAGTTTTGATGCAAATCATTACAAGGGGGTTATATTGGAGTAGACATACTGACAGCGACGTCAGCGCCGCAGGCCTGAAGCACACATGAAGCAGCAGAGCCGCCTTGGAGTTTGTCAAAGTTTGCGCAGATGCAGGCGGTGTCCGAGGCCGCGCAGCCGGTAGACTTGATGGCATCGTTGAAGCAGCTCAGGGCACACTTGGGCATATCACTCTCGGAGAGAGCACGCGCAAGGGCGGCGAAGGCAACAGTAACAAGAGCGAACTTCATTTTGAATATTATGGGGGAGTAAAGCAGAGAATGTCTTAAAGAGTGTTGGTGGTGAGATGCAAAAGCCAAAAAGCAAAATTAGTTGCACAAGTGAGCGGATGAGGAGGGATGCAAAAACAAAATGGATGGGGATGGACAGCTGCTTTTGTATACAGTAGTCCGTCTACTGCCTTTTACGAGCAAACCATTTGGTTGTCTGCACCATACAACGAAATATGCTCTGCTTCTACACGGATGGGTGAAGGACCGAAAGGGATGCTACTACATTCGCACGGAACCTATTAGCAGTGCAGTTAGCGTCCGCAGAAACCAAAGAGCCTAAAGTGTTTAAACTCTTGGTGGTAAGTCATGGGGAAGATCTGGAGGCATTTAGGTTCACTAAAGAGTCCGAGCATTGTGGTGATGGTCCTAGCGCAACACTCGCACAGCCTGGGTTAATAATTTTAGCGCGAGTCGCCCCTCACAGGTCTGCACATGATACCACTCTGTTATTCCTAAATTATTCCATGTCTAGATTATCATTATTGAGTCGACAGTGATGTTTTTTTGGGAGATTTTGATAAGAGTACTCTTTGTGCATAACTGTTTCCCTTGTCCATCTCGGTTAATCCTGATCGGCAGACAGCTCCACTCTGTGCCACGCCGCGAGGCTCCCTCCCATTTTTCATAGTGTTGCGCTCAAAAGATGCTAAGTTCTACTCAGATAGCCCAGCTCCCGTTGCCGGTCGATCCCTGACTAGCTGACTAGGGGGTACCGTTTAACTTGTTTCATCCCAGCCACATTACCAGCACAGACACATACCCTATTGAGAGCCAATCATATCAGCCTTGACCCCCAGGATTCAAAGCTTCTTGGAGTGTTAACCCTGAAGTCTCGACCCCGGGGCGAGTAGAGGTAGTCTTTGCGCGAAGCCAACCGACACAAAGGGTGCAAAAAAGGTTCAAACAGTAGGCCCCCAGGCACCGCAGTAGTGTACATCCGAGCGCTCAGGCACAAGGTGAGATGAGAGGTCAAAGCTCCAGGTACAGAACGGAGCAGGGGCAGTGCTAAATCGCAATAGCCCGGCGCAGATCATCAATGCAACGTCGAAACAGGATGGCTTTGGCATGACCCGAGGCCGTTTGACGCTTGAAATATTTGGCTTGATTCGTATCATCGTGGGCAAAAGTGTTGCGTTGGTGCAGTGCATGTGAAAATATTCCCACGTAGCATAAGCCAGACCTACCCTATAACTTTGACGAATATTAAATCAGAGAGGATATGCTGTAAAACCAATTGTCATCTTGCAAAGATGCGGTAAAATCAAGCCAACTCAATAGCTGGCTGTTTTGAAAGATCTTTAGGTAATTAGACAGAGTTAAGCTGCATGTTTTCTTGAACCAGGCGAAAGTTCGTAACTTCAGTCAGCTCTGTCTGATATTTCTGTCCAGGCATTATGCTACTCTTCTCCAAACATTCACAACTCATCAATATTGGGCGACCGTCTTCTTACCTTTTAGATGGGCGCAAAACGGAGAAAAGACCAAAGCACCAGATTTTCCCATACTTTTAACGCATTTGATTCTTCATCCTTGCCGCTATTCCTCTTCGCCTAAAGAGGACTGTCTTGCGCTCTGATTGGCCTTGGCCCTTGCTCACCCCATTAAAAAAAATTCTCCAATCGAGAAGGCCGCCTCGTGTTGGGCAAATAGCTATTTGTGTGACTGTCTGCAAGGTAAACCGAAGGGTTTGTGTCGCGGGCCGGATTAGGCGGGTTGAATCTGAGCAACAAGAAGAGTTTCACAGTGGATGATAGGTCAATTGAGTAGGCACATCAATTGAGGGTAATGCGGTTGTATTGAAATCTGGGTTGTGCCCTAGGCGGCAGCAACCCCTAGAGTTTAAAAATGCTATTCTTTAGGGCAAATGCTAGGAAAGTGAAGACTTTGGCGGGGGCGATCACTTATCACTGGATCACGATGGTGTTGATCACTCCGAGCCACGCCAGAAGCCCAGAGCCGAGGTTCTGCCGGAACTCCTTCCTATTGGTCCAAATTGTTGTGATCTACAGGGTAGCCAGCCAAATGAAGGTTAGTCGCTTACTCAGACGGAGAATTCCCATTTGGGAGGGGATTGCTACAATGAAATGGTGCGAGTGCAAGTGGAACTCCTACAGTCCAACGTGGCAGCTTACGCCCCAAGATTCTGCCGGCTGCAGCCTAGGAAAGGTTGCCAATGTGGTGATTAACACCTCCATCTGCATCTTCAATCCACAGGGTTTTCCCTCCAGCACCAAGCTCTATTCAGCATCCGGTCGACCCCAGGGCCAGCGGCAATTGAGAGCAAACACTGCTATTCAAGGCATGAACGATCAAAGTGATAAGTCCACGGAGAAAATACCGCCATTTGAGTATGAAGGGCCGTCTCCTTTACACCACATCGTGTGGTGTGACGATCCGATCGAGACCCGTCTAGCCTGGGCAAAGGAAGCCATTGCCGCGGGCGCCGACGTAAACGCCGTGTATATACGATCTCCGGCACCATTCTCTTCTGCCCCAGACCTCGCGTGCCGACCATTAGTCGAGTTTATATATTGGCCCAATAATTACAATAAAGATACGGATGCTTTCGATGACCTCCAGCTGATAGCCCTTTTCCTCGAGAATGGAGCAGACCCCCGTCTCAATTACGCTAAAAACAAGCAAAGCTGCCTGGAAGAAGCACGGGGGTGGGCCAAAGGAAATAGCGGGGAGCCCATGCACAGGTATTGGTTCAAGGCCATGAAGTTAATGGAAGCAAAGGCCCAAGAACTGGACAGTAAGGAATAATCTATTCTCATTCTGACTTAGAAAACACTAAACTGATGCTATAATTCAGATCAAGAGGCAATAGCACGTGGCGAGCCTCCCCGTGGGTTTCTGCCTCGCCTAAAGTGGCAACTTGGCCTCAGTAATGTTCCAGCCAAGAAGCAGTCCGAGAAGCAGCCGCAGGAGGAAGCAGAGAAAAAGCCGGGAACAGGTTTGGAAATGGATAATTAGGATATGTGAAATGAGATAACATGCTCCTCTATGGAGATTTAGCAGAGATTTACCGAAACTCACTGCCGCGAGAGTGTTCAGTTTGTTCATGAATCTTAACGTATCGCGCTATAGAAGTAAATTTGTGGTTTTTCTGGAGTAAAGACCGAAATTATGACGTTAAATAGCCCATATGTTTAGAACCCGGCCAGACAATAAAAAGCAAATATAAAATCTACGCCCCACTGATTTAATATCACTTTCAACACATTGCATTGTTTTGCTGAAACTCGCAACCACACCCTTGACTTACTATTGACAATCATTGAGAAAATTGGCACTGCATGTTTTACAAATTGGCGATTAATTTTATACACAAATTTGATAGCAGACTATTGCAACATTCAGTCCATTCAGACTCTATGTCCCCATATCGGCACCATTCGGTCGGGCCGTCCCATTTTCGCAACCGAGTCACTGTCTGAATTAACGAGACAGTCTTCTGAAAATCGCCAAACCGGGTAAAGAGCGCCTGAGTGAGTTTGTTAGCGCTGACTCGTGTCGTGGAGCATGGCGAGTGAAGTGGGTCATTGAAGATTAATTCGGACTCGCCCCTTTTCACCGGTGAATAAAGCACGGGGCAACTTAACTCCATCACCAACTCAAAATGATCAACTCGCCGAACGAAAACTCAATGGCTGCCAACTGCACCAAGTGTGTGCTCCTGTCTGCAGCCATCTGTCTCCCTACAGCCTTCATCATTGTGTCGGCACCCAAGTCCGGCGTCAACTCCCTTGTGCGTTACGCCTGGTTGGCTGTCCTCTTTGCTGCTGGAAAGCAGCTCGTTCAAACCATTTCTGCTGCATGCACGAGCCTGGTCATTGCCAGTGTCGTTTTGGGAGTGGTAGGGCTCGTCTGGATGCAATGCTGCAATTTTCTTGTCATTACACGCATCGATGCAGGGGACTTGATCAAGGGAAAGATCTTTGCTAGCTCTGATGGGCTCTTTTCTCAAATTTTGCACACAACTTGTCTCCTGTTTAATCTCCGAGGAATCGGCACTCAATGGCAGATTTCGCGCGTAAACGCATTCCCCGGCTTTTATCAGCGGTATGGCGACAATGGAAAGCCTAGCAAAGCTTTATTCATTGTTCGGCAATTATTAATTATTTCATGGCAATACATCTTTCTTGATATTGTTCAAACATCTACAAACAATACACCACCTGAGGATACAGAAAAGCTGTTTGGGGCGGGCAAGGAATTTGCTTACTTGAACGCCACGGGAGAGGAATGGGCTGGACGTGTTATTGTGGGAGTCATCTCGTGGCTGGCTCCAGCTCGAGTGACTCTTGACATTGGATATCGCACAGTTTCGGTCATTTTTGTTCTGCTTGGTCTGTCTCGTCCCGAGGATTGGCCTCCACTCTTTAACAGCATTTTCGAAGCATACACTCTGCGAGGGTTCTGGAGGTATGTAATCTTACCCGATTCTGTCGACATGTGCTTGCTGACAAACGGAATAGTACATTCTGGCACCAGTACTGCCGGTTGGGCCTCACGTCCATCAGCAACTTTGTGTGCCGCGACATCCTCCGTCTCCCGCGGCCTTCGCTCGTGGAGCGTTATTTGAACATATCCATTGTGTTTCTAGCTTCGGGTCTCTTTCACGTTGTAGTCGACATGTACTGCTGGCAGCCACCATCCAAAATACCCACAATGGCCTTTTTCGGCCTCTTTTCCGTGGGCATCATGATTGAAGACGGCGTTCAGGCATTATGCCGCCACATAACCGGCGTTGATACACGAAAGGCTGGCCAGAAGGTCCCTCTGTGGCATAAACTCGTCGGCTACGTCTGGGTATCCTTCTGGCTGTCAATGACCACACCCTGGTATTTATATCATAACGCGAGAGTTCCGGCAGAGCAAAAGTGGCTTCTCCCTGCTAGCATAGTGGATCTGACTGGTGAAACAACAGCACAGACGGTGTTACTGTTAGGTGGCCTGGCTTTAAAGTTTGCTGTTGGTGGTGAGATTTAGTTTCTCATTACCTCTAGAAAAGTAACATTAAATACCTACTTTTCTTCCAACATTCTAAGCATAGGACCCGTGATTTACGTTCAAATAGAGTTATTTGCCCACTTTGAAAATTATCAGATTGTGATATTCAATGAACACGGATCTGCTTGCGTGTCTGATAAGGTGCTAAGTTGAATGACTTGCAAGCTGTTGTCTTAATCACGAACGTCCAAAGGCAATTGGAAGATATCGATAGAGCTAACTAGACTATTATGCTAGTAACACAAGGAATAAGTATTGGGCCCTAAACAAAGTAATTCCTCACACCCCGAAATGAATATATGGAACCCAAGTTAACCGAATTTCATCATCATCATCATCACAAAGCTGAAAATTTCTCAGCTTTATAATATCGCCTGTCCTCTCTTCTCTAGTTGCCTCCCTGCTCTTTCCATTCTCCGTAGCGGATCTCGCCTTTGATCTACTCGCCTTACGTTCATATTCGGCATTGACAGAACGATCTCGCATAGCTCTAGTGGCATCATGCAATCCACGAGCTACTGATTCGTCCGTCATATTATTTTCCTTCATTGCTTTGTATGTCAGCATAGCCATGTCCGCGCATATTTCGTCATTGACCTCCCAGAGTGTTCCGATAACATGTCGAAATCCCGCCAACTGAAAACTACTGATCAGGTGATTCGTCTCATCAGGGAGGCGGCTACCTATGGTTTGACCTGTTCCGCATGCTGATAGGTAGGCTAGAAATGGCGAATATTGTCGAACGTTTATGTCAAGAAGTGTGCCTACTGAAATTGGATCATCGCCATCACTGTCTAAGAGGATATGACTTTTCAAAGCATCTTCTTGATCAGTGTAACCATGACCAGCGAAGTGGAATACCTTGCATTGCGATAAATATGGCAATACATCTTGTTTGCGTGGGGATGGCCGGATAGGCTCAAGCGCCATTGATTCGCAAAACTCGTTTAATAGGGCGACTTCTTTAAATGCAAAGGGCAAGCTTGGATACCCCGTCGTATGCTCCATGCCAACTAACAGAGCTTTATTTGAGGTAGTACCAGCCCCAGACCGCTGGCGCCCATTTATAATGGCTTTGATAGATGAGCCATAGGAAGAGATCACTCTATCCAGAGCTGTTTCAGACGACCCTTTGTGGTGGTATCCAGCTGCATGTATCGGAAGCCTGGATAAAAAGCCAGTCGGAATCCACCAGACATGAGGCCAGGTGCCAGTTGGCTCGCTAGTGAACCCTAAAGCAGTTAGAATTGGGTTTACGACAGTATCCCATAGCCACTCTAGAACATCTATGGTTTGTATTGAGCCTGAGTAAACCATTGGCTTTAGGTCTTGAGTCTTGAGATTATTCAAGGGGAGAAGTCTTATATCATGTTGCTCAACAATGATGGCATCGCAACGGAAGTCGCTGACATTGATGATCACAATAGGACCATTCTTTGCGGCACCTTTTATTTCAGTTTCGCTTAACCCTGAAAAGAAATTTTCAAATCTTGGTTGTTGCCGAATGGTTGTAATCAGTCTTTCAAGGTTCTCGCTTGCCTTGTATTGTTTTTGAGACCGTGGTTTCCAAGATGATTTGATATAGTCATTGGTCACCTCCCCCGACTGGGGGGGATCTAGTTCGTTTTGAAGACGTATAAACTGCTCTGCTAGGATAGGGTGCTCTTGTTGCAAGGCCTGGATATCCGGTTGCGGTTCTTCGAGGGAAGCGGCAAGTATGCCACGACCTCGCTCAATATATCTCAGTACCGTTAACGGACTTTTGTTCGCAAAGGCTGCCGCAGCAGCGGCAGTTGAAGCAAGACCTGCGATTCCGCCAAGACTGTGTTGTTTATCTGCACTGGTATATGATTTTAGGATGAGGTTTGGAAGAAGTGAGATTACCAGGTTCGAGATTTCGTCGGCTTGTTGGTAGCTGTAATGGGATGCTGCGTCTTCGAGAGCTTTTTTACCAGCGAGTATTCGAGTTTTGGTTGCCGATTGTGTATGGTTTAGAGCAGCTCGATAATACGATAAAGACTTCTCTAGACACTCTCGCCTAGCTGCAGCAGTGCTGAGCTTGCTGCGTGATGCTTGTGGTGCTGCCTTGGGCCACGATTCAGATGCCTTTTTGGGCTGGGGAACCGGCCCCTCTGATGATGCAAGGGTAGAATATTGCTCTTTATCGGATGATGCCTTCATATTTTTGTGCTTTTCATAAAAAAAATCTCCAAGACTCTTCAAGACCTCTCCTGTATCTGGGTGATTCTCCGGGGTTGTACGAAGAACCTCTTCTCCAAGAGTGATAGCTTCTTCAAGGTCTTGCCAACTTCCACCCTGTGTAAATCTCTCATAGAGCAAATTTGCCAGGTTATGTAATTGGCGGCGGTGACCAGGGCCATCATCGAGTGTTGCTTCCAGACCCTCGCGAATTCCTGCAATCGCCTCCTCAAGATGTATCTTGAGCCGAGAATCTATATATCTATTGGCCAATTGCACTCCAAGATTCTGAAGCATCCTGGCCCGGTCAGAACTATCCTTTGCCATGTTTTGGACAGATTCGCGTGCGACATCAATAGCCTTCTCGAGGTCGGCTGTTCTCTGGACTTTGGTGCGTCCGTGTACCATGGCGCTTGCAAGGTTAGCAGATCGCTCTGGCCAGCGTGGATGGTCAGTGGGGGTCGCCTCAACGGCTTCCTTTTTGTATCGAATAGCCTCTTCAAGGTCCGCAATTGCTGCTCTTGAATAATATCTCTGCTGAAAATATGTACCAAGGTTGAATAGTCGTTTTGCACGGCCTGAGTGGCCTTTGGGTGAGGCATCCACGGCTTCTTGGCCAACTCTGATAGCCTCGTTTATATAGGCCTCTTCACCAGTGATTTCATGTTTAGTACTGAGCTCGGTCGCCAGATTGTTTAGTCGTTCAGCTCGATCGGGGTCGTTGATTGGAGTTCTATCCACGGCTTCGTTTCCAACTTTAATTGACTCTTCAAGATCAGAAAGCTCGCCTTTTCGTGAATATCGCCTGCCAAGATAGCTTCCAAGATTGTTCAAAAATGCTGCACGTTCAGGGTGTTTGTTTGAAGAAGCGCTGAGAGCTTTGCGTGCACATCGAACAGCCTCTTCGAGATCCGAAAAGTCACCATATCTAGAGAATTTTGTCACGTATAAAACTCCGAGATCATGCATATGGTGCGGGTACTGCCAGTTATCCTCTGGGGTTGCCTTTATGGATTGTTCCATAAGCGGAATCGCCTCTTTAAGGTCATGTACATCTCCAAGCCCTTCGTACCTGGTGCCGAGGAAGACTGCGAGATTTTTGGCGTATGATCGCCAAGAAGCTTTGGCTTTTGATTCCAATTGCATTGCCTCTCTTACACATGCAATGGCTTTGTTTAAATCATCTAGGATCTCCAATATTGCATAGCGGTTAAAAAGATGAGTCCCAAGGTTGTTCAAATGGTTTGCTCGACGACCCGGATGAGATTTCGATATCATTTCTACAAGTTCTTTCTCAACTTGAATAGTCTCTTCCAAATCTCCCAGCGTTCGTGATCTGAGATAATTCCCTCTGAGAAGATCATCGAGGTCCTCCAATCGGTTTGATCGAGCTGGATCATCCAATTCTGTGATATTCAGTGCCTCCCGGTATAACTTGGTAGCTTCTCTATAATCATCCAGCGAGGTGGTTTTGACATAGCGATCAACGTAATGACCCGCAAGACAGCTTAACCTTTCTGCTCGTTTTGGGTTGTCTGATTTTGTTGAACATACCACTTCTTTTCCAACCTCAATGGCCTTGCAGAGTTCCTCGACTTCATCTGTTTCCGAAAACAGATCACTGAGGAGGCTTTCAAGGGTTATGAGGCGGTTGATACGATCAGGGTGCGTTGCGGGTGTGGCTGTCACAACCTCGCGCATAATTTCGAGAGCATCTTGGAGATCGTCCACAGAGTATTCCTCGTCATATTTTTCTTTTAGGCACACTCCAAGGCGATTGATAAATTCCATTCTATCCGGATAGTCCGGTGGCATAGCCGCAGAAAGTGCTTGTCCAGCTTGAATGGCCTGATCAAGATCTGCCACCTCACCGGTATCTGCGTATTTTTCGACGAAAAGATTTAGCTTGGTTTTCAACTGATCCAAGAGTGCAGGTTCGCCTGCAAGCCGAGAGTTGGGTTCCTTGATATCTGCCATCATTGGAGATGTAATTTGGCACTGCCGTAATTGATTAAAATGTGACTACTCTATGAGGAGTTGTCGGGTTTAAACCACCCAGCAAGGAAGCGGATGACAAACACAAAACGGCTGACAAAAATGGCTCAAAGCGGGGTATCACGCTTCTGCCTAATGATGTTCTCCATCAGGTCGATCTATTGTTCGATATCATCTTACTGCTTAAATACTGAAAAATGAATTATTATTGTTTAGTGAATCCATTACAAGGTTGTTCGCATCGGCCTTTTCTCTGCTCAGTGCTTTACTCTAGAGACTATCTTTTTGACTGTCTCAAGACTACACCTAAATACTAAGCCAAGCGCATTTCCAGCCATAAAGCTATATGTCATTTCCAATAGGCTATACAGGCATCGTGGCCTAGCTGCCCTGAGCTTGCTGTTAAAAACCTGATGTGTTGGCTCAAGTCATGATTCAGACACTTTTATGGGTGTATAATAAAAATGATAAGAAAAGTCTAGATGTAACTTTGTGGGCCTGCACCCCAGTGAATTTTACTCTTGCTGATCTTACCGCTCTTTGGATTGTAGCCAATATTTGCACTACGTATTAGCGGAGTGTACATTGCGTTTTGTTTGGTGTAATGGTTATTTGACATTCGCTAGTATTATCTATAAGTACTAAATTGTTAATTTACAAAATGATTAATGCATAGTATAACTATTCTATATGTCCTTAATAGCTAGTAGTAACATGAACTGTTTGATCTAGTTAGTTTAGAATAAGATGGGAACCGAATATATTATTACAAGAATACTATCATACAGGAAGGCAATGTTAAGCTCTTGGTGTCATCTCTTTCCACCCTTCTTGAACAGGTTGCCTCATACGATAGAAGCCCAGACCTATGTACAAAAGCAGAGTAATATACTCTGGCAACAGGCCCATTAGAGCAAAGGCAGCAGCGGATCCATATAACGGGTTCCATTTTGATTTGTAATTCGTAATCGAAAATTCGTAAAGAAGGCCGTAAACCGCGCGGAGGGCAAGGGGGAGGGCTGCCACAAGTGTAACTGGGATATACTGTGATTTGAGTGTTTGTTAGGACGCCGATGTGTTGATAAAAAGAATGTTATGTGAGTTAAACCTACTATGAATTGTCCCTTGACAATCTTTTGCCTCTGCCTAAACAGATGAAGAAGTTCTCCAATAGCCAAACCAATGACAACGGCCAATACCACGTAAGCGAGCTGGGCAAGAAGCATTCCCTTCTTCGTGTCGGAGCTTGATAGGGCTGCGCCACCCACCACGAGACCAAGAGCCGCTAAGAAGGCAATGCGAATGATTTTAATACCTTTTTGAGCACGTGGGTTTGGATCCATACTAAGCGTTAGGCTGCAATCTACTCTTAGCATAAATCCATGGACGCCATTCTTTAACCTACATGAGGCGAATCATTCCGATGGTTGACATTACCAAAGGAATAACACCAACATTCAGAAGGGCGGTTGTAACAATGGCCAAGGTGGTGTTTGTCGGATCGGACTGTTGAGGGATGCAGACGATGCCACTCGTTATTCGTACTAGACATCAAAATAAGCCACTGATGACTGAATAGACTTCGGCGACAGACTTACGAATACTGAAAGTCACTAGGGAAACCCATGGTTGACGAGGTCTCGAATTCCAATTTCGGACTAGGATATATATCGCAATGGGAACAATTGGCACGTAGCATACAATCAAGATGATGGCGATGATTTTATGTAGGTTAGCCATCGCGTGAAGACCTTTCGGTGTTTGTGTGAGGGAGGTGGAGGGAGCAATGAATCTTTTCCGCAGCTTCAAGAAGAATTCTGCGAGGGCGGTCATATGGGCGGTGAAGAGGGTGTTAAATGCTAAGGGAGAAAAAGGGGTGTGATATATCTTACTCTTGTCTGACGTCAAGGTAGATCAATATCCGTTCTCAGACTTCCAACCATTCCATTTGTTGGCCTATCGTGCTAAGTAGTATGTTGTCTCGGTTCCCGGCACGCCCAGCGGCTAACACCGCCACCCGCCGCCCCGCACGCATCGGAGTTTGTGGTGGACGGATCTCCCTGAATACTGTGGGCGCTTATCCTTATCTTAAAGTGTGTACGTTTGCCTTGCTAGCACGTAAAATGGCCTTCTCACCTCCCTCAATGCTCTAGAACTCTTGTTATTGGCATATTCAGCCTGTCGGAACTTGTAGCAAAGCACTCTGGGGTTCAGGTATTCCGTATTCAAATCCAGGGAAACCGGCTTGCTATATTGGCGCCGCCATCAAGGTGAATCTCCGCTGTCAAGCGTAATGTCTCAATTTTCGTATCCATGGTTAGCAGACAATGATGTATCATTTCGTTGATACCGTTTGGGACTTGTCAAGCGAAACACAAAGGCTGTGAGTAATTTTAGGCTCGGATGATCTTAGATCGCCGAATGCTTTCGACCATATGAGGAATGCTACCTGTCCATCTTCATAAAATTCAGAAATCAATTTTGGAGTATGTGGCAAATACAAACATGCCACACACAAAGGCTCAGTGTGGCAAGTGCATTAAACCTTGTCTCAGCACTCGTAATTGTCATTGTAGCATCAATTCACGACAAACAGACCGAGTATCAGTGCTCGCGGCTTTTTGATAGACTTACAATATATTTTTTAAAGAAGCTCAGGTCGAATATTATTACTAGATGGTAGCTATCCTTTCTTTTACGAGGCTTACATTTTAACCTCCTCCAGACTGCCAGGGAGAGTTCTACGATGAGATGCTACAGAGTCTTCTAGGGTTTGCAGCCGAACCAACTCAGAGTACAGCCCGTTCTTCTGGAGCAGCTCGCTGTGAGTTCCTTGCTCCACCACGCGGCCTTTATCCAATACAAATATAACATCCGCTTTTTGAATGGTACTGAGACGGTGGGCTACAGCTATAGTTGTTCGGCCGCTTGCCGCACTGTCGAGTGCTTCTTGAACGGCATGTTCGGATTCAGAATCCAGAGCTGATGTGGACTCATCCAATAGCAGAATCCTAGGATTTCGAATAATAGCACGAGCGATTGCAATCCGCTGCTTCTGACCGCCTGATAGGAGGGCACCCTTGCTTCCGACAGTGGTATCGAACCCGTCCGGTAAAGAAACTATAAAGTCGTAAATATTAGCCTCTTTGCAGGCGCGCTTTAGCGCATCTTCGGAAATGCCCGAATGCCATAGTAAAATATTCTCCCGGATGGTTCCTTGGTATAGTACCGGCTCCTGGCTGACCAACGCAATTAGGGCGCGGCAGTCATTAATATTGAGCCTCTTGATGTCCTTATTGTCAATATGAATGCTGCCAGCAGTTGGATCATAGAATCTCTCAATGAGAGAGATGCATGTGCTTTTACCACAACCAGAGGAGCCTACAAATGCAACGTATTGGCCGGGACGAATATCGAGATTAATACCTTCAAGTACAGGTTGGTCGGGTCGTGTGGGGTAAGAAAAGCGAACGTCTCGAAACTCGACGCGACCATCCAAACTATTGATTGATTCGCCGCCTTGGTTCCAGGTGTCAACGATTGGTCTTTTCTCAAATAAGTGATTAAACTCTTCCGCTGCTACGAACGCTTTGCTTATGTTGGGTGCTTGAGAAAAAAATGCCCCAGCTGCTTGGGCGCTAATAATGATGCACATGTAGCAACCGAAGAATTCGAACATGGTATACTCCTTCGATGCGATCAGAGTTCCGCCATACCAGAAACAAAGCGCATAGACGAGAAAGGTGGATGCGTCTGATAGAGCGAATAGGATACTTGACTTGAGCACAGAAATCAAGGTTGAGTGTAGCTGTGTTGCTAACTGAGTCTGATAGCTGCGGAGAATATCTGCCTCACGAGTCAAGGAAGCAACTGTGTGGATGGCTGAGATGGCCTCAGATGCATATCCGGCTGAGCTAGCGTACACAGAATGAGAGCGAAGTTGGAATCGCAGGAGCATCCGGTATCGAAAAAACCCACAGAATACCATTACCGGAACCCCGGAGGTACAGACAAGCCCCAGTTTCCAACCGAGACAGATACCCACAACGATGCCGGCGACTAGCGTTGCCAAGACCATAAAAACGGTTCCTAGGGCTGCCCCACTCATCCCCGCTAGATCTGTTGCCTTGGTGGAGAGGAAATGGGTCAAAGCACCAGGTGCGTTTTTGTCGAGATCGAAAAAGGAAACATCTTGGCGAAGAAGGGACTGGAATGCAGAGAGACGCGCTCGATGGATGAGCTTCTCAGAACACTTTGCAAGCATTACGCCGTGGGCCGAGTTTGTGATGAACGATACAAATCCCAACATAAGAAACATTGCAGCCCAGAAGTCCGAGTTCTGTTTAAGCTGAACGCGACTCGCCATTTGAACGGGCGTTGACAGATTACTGATGGCCTTGGCAAACAGAACACCTTGTACAGGTGTGCAGCCGCCGGCGAGTATCGCGAATAATATTCCAAAAACCAACAAATTCTTCTCTTGCTTGTTGAACGAGGCGACCATTTTGACCAATGTCCAGAAGGAGAAGTAGCCATGCCCTTCTCCCGTATCATGAGACTGATCGGGAGCAGCTGTATGATGGAATGGAGTACGAGAATTTGTCTCGTCACTGTCAACCTTGGCGGTTTTCGTTAATGTCGGGCTTGAAAAATTGTCTTCCATGACCTCGGACAAGGATCGAACATCATGGCCCTGCTCAATGGTCTGGGCAGACACGAGTTCGAAATACATTCCCTCTCTTTGGATGAGCTCGTTATGAGTACCTTGCTCGACGACTCTTCCTTGGGACATGACGACAATGTTGTCGGCATTTTTAATGGTGGATAGCCTATGGGCAATGGAAATCGTGGTGCGGCCTTGAGAAGCCGACTCCAACGCCGCTTGGACCACTCCTTCTGACCTGGTGTCGAGAGCCGATGTGGCTTCATCTAGAAGCAGGACTTTTTTTCCCAGTGAAAAATATCGTTAGCAATTGCAACACCGATGGAGATCAGTGGGTCAGCAGCTTACTCTTTGGGTTTGAGACAATCGCCCTGGCAATTGCAATCCGCTGTTTCTGCCCGACCGATAGCAATAGACCACGAGTCCCAACATTTGTCTCGTATGCCTGCGGGAGGCTTTGGATGAATGTATGAGCATTCGCTTTTTTTGCCGCTTCAATTACTAGCTCCATCTGGCGTGCTTTATCCTCTTTCTCTTGGTCTGTACCGATCAAACCATGTTGAATATTCTCAAAGATGGTGGTTCTAAAGAGGACAGGGTCTTGTCCAACTAAGGAAATCTGCCGACGTAGCCACCGTAGGTTCAGGGTGCTTATGTCATGCTGATCTAAATGGATGGACCCTGCTACCGGCTCATAGAACCTTTCGATAAGCCCAACTATGGTGCTCTTTCCGGAGCCCGAAGCCCCTACCAACGCTGTCGTTTTCCCGGCGGGAATTTCTAGAGTCATGCCATTCATCACAACGACCTGAGGACGAGAGGGATAAATATGTTTGATATTCTCAAACCTTATTGATCCCTCGATATGGTCCGGCATGGCTCCCGATTCGTTGAACGGATCTAGAGGAGACTGGCGATTGATCGTGGTAAAGATTTTGCCTGCGGCCGCTATTGCCGTGGTGATTGCCTGGGCGTTTGGTGCGATGTTGCCAAGGCTGAGAGAACCAGTAATAATAACCATGACGGTAACAAGAACACGTTCAACAGGCATTCCACTGTAGATAACATACTTACCCCCTACCCAAAAGGCTAATCCATAGCCCCACTGCAAAATCATCATTGAAATGGCGACCAGGATGCTGAGCGCAGCCTTGGACCGGAAACCAAAAAGCTCTGTGCGATCCAGGTGCTTGTCGTATTGATTTGCTAGCTGGGGCTGTGTCCCGAAAGCAACAGTATTTTTTATACAACTGAGAGCCTCATCGGCGAGGCTTCCGCCCATGCTATAGGCTGCCAAGGATTGGCCAAGCCATTTAATCATAAAGCTAGACGCTATGGATGTGTTGAGAATCAGTGCAACAATAATCGATATGAGTATAAGCGCGAGCTTCCAAAACTTGATAAATGCGATAACAAACGCGGTGACGAATGTTGAAATTGCCGCCAAGGTCAGGCCGGCCTTCTGCGAAAGGCCATCCTGTATCAGGTTGGAATCAGCAGAAATCCTCGTGATTATCTCCCCGGCGCCAATTTTGTCGAAGTAACCAATATTCTGACGCAGGCAGCCTTCCAGATATGCCTGTCGAATCTTTCCGCTGAGCTTTTCTCCACTGTCTGCATCTATTGTCAGTGGATGTATTAATGGCTCTCGGTGCCACTTACAGATAAACCCAACAGTAGATATATATACGGCCACAAAGTCCCCGATTGATATGTATACAAAGTATAGCACCATGTGACCCAATAAATGTTTGAACTCTCCAAAACTTGTTTTACCGGCGTAGTAGTCTTGGAAGTCTCCCTGCAAACCCCCAAAGACTACGGCCATCAAAGGCAAGGCAGCCCCACTCAAAACGGCCATGAAGCAGGAGATTGCAACGATCCACTTATCTATCCGTGACGCGTATCGGTAGAGTGTCTTCAGTCCAACCTTGACATCTGGCGTGGCTGTCTGGCGCTTGAGAGTGACAATCTCATCTTCGGAGAGGTTCCCGTAGGGATCTTGAGTTGGCAGATTCGTGGTGGCATTTTGGCTTGGCTTTTCCGTCTCGGTACTGCTGTCCGTGCTTTTCCCCCGGTCGACGTGGCCTTGTTGGTCGGGGGAAGCTGTCGAAGCGGAGTTTATGGGTTGAGGCCTAATAGGGTCGGATTCCGATTCCAATTTTGAAGCCATGGGTTCAGCCTGCTATAATCTCAGCGATAAGTCAATCAATGGAAGGAAAGCACGCGGTGGAAGAGACAGACCGAGATGAAGAGGGTTCGTCGGCGTCGAAGATGGTAGATTCCTTCCTCATACTAGAGCAGGTTCAATTGAAAGAACTTCAGTTCAACCTTGCCATAGCGCCCCTTATGGGGGCTTGGAAGGTAATAGGAAGTTAGACGATACAACCGACTAACAAATATTCTACCCGTGTTGGCACCAAGCAGAGCAGTGGGTCAGGAACTTATGGACGGGTGCGGGAACGGTTTGGTTGGTCTTGCGGTGGACAAGCGGGTCTGGGCGTGCAAACAGGGTTACGTTGGAAGCGCAGCAAGGGCGACGATCTCTCCAAAGGCAGTCGTTTTTGTCAGGGGTGCGAGTCAGCAAAACAAAAACATGTCGCACCAGAGGGTCGAATGAGTACTTTTGGCGGGCTGGATTTCAGGAATGCAGGTTTCGCGGTCAAACCATGTTTAATACGTCGCTTTTGTGTCTTTCATTTGTTCTAGCCCAAATAATGATGCAAGGAATGTAGATCATTCGGGATCAATCGGGCCTAAAGTTAAAAGGGTTTATATTAAGGTCCAACCTAACGAAGGGCCGAGTCTTCCCGTCCGTCCGTCGTTCCGTCTCATTGTCTCACTCTGGCTCCACAATTAGTTAGGTAAAGCTGATAAGAGTGGGAGTATACGTATATGGAATGAGTAGACTATCCCTTTAGCAGTGCTAAGGTACCAGCACCGTACTGAGCAAGGATTAGATCCAATGAAGTTGGCTGTACAAAGGAACATTCAGTGGATCATGTGTTGCTATTTTTCTCAACTTGCTATTGTATTTGGCTAATTGTTTAATACGAGTAAATGATAAACATTATAAGCACGTCTTGATCTCGTACCGAATACTTGTGCCCTAACTAAAATTAGGTGTGCGAAAATGTTCTCTAGAAAAGCGGAGAATGCGTACGGTGCTGGTGTCTTAGCACTGTTAAAGGGATAGTGGCTAGCTCTGCGTCTTTGAATAGAGTGTCAAAAGTTTATGCTAAGATAAGTCATAAATATAAATTGTGGAGCTGATTGGTCACTATATTTGTTGGATTGGGTATTCCACAATTACTCGTGGAATAGACGCAATATCGATAGATGCTTTGTTTTTGGTGTTGTATCTTTGAATATCCGAAGGAAGCAGTTAGGTACCGGTGTAAATTCCGACCAATACCATGACATAACCTTTGCAAATTGCTGCTTGTGTTTTGTATGTATGTGGAGCGAGTACCTTACTGCTCTCTCCAGGCATCGAATGGGACGGTCACCGTAATAATAAGCTTGCAAGAAGGGCCCGCGGCAGCACCCTTGGGGAGCCGCTAGAGGCCAAATATCCCCACGGGGGGTCGGCTGCAGACCCGCCACCCTGGGGAGGAGAAGACTACACACCCCTTGCACTGACGGTCACGACCATCTGACCACAACCACCTGGTTCTTCAGCTTTGCCTATCCCTAGGTCGACGCTTTGACGTTGGAATCAAAGGTCTTATATTCCTTTGGGTGCCAAGGCAACAACTTTGGAATGTTTGTCGCGTGGCCTCAAGATACATCTCGCGACTTGGAGCGCTAGCGAAATCAGGCTTACTGCCTTGTACCACCTTGTTCATATTAAAACCAGCAGAATATTTTTGATTCGTGATGGGTTGGGCCACTCGCCAAATCCTTGTACTAGTCATAATAGCGCTTATTCCTACCAATGCAGGACATAGGCTTTGATTAACTTTCTCACTGTTATTTGAGCCGGCTTCGGCGGTTTTAGAGGAAAACTGATGTCACGCCCTTGATTGAACGAGTATTCAAATGCCCGTGATAATACCTTTGATGTCTTCTCTCCACAATTTCTTCGTCTCATAACAAATTTAGTTAAGTTTGGAAGTTACGCCTCTGGCTATGAACTTTGGTGTAGCCTGCTCCGCTGTCAAACCCAGCGGAATGAACGCTCCTGTCATTGGAGGATGCACATTTCCGGATTACGCTCGGCGGTATTCATAATTCACCAATGAAGTAGGGCATGCCACAGCATACATCTAGTCGCTTAGAGTGGTCTGTGTGTGAAATGACTAGCATATCTACCTTGTGACCGATATGAGGAAAACGCATTTAGAAATTCGGTTGATGATCCGTGTTGAAATCCGATAATTCTTACCCTACATAAATCTCCGTACGACGCCTCAGTGTCCAAGCCATGATGAAACTAAATCACTCCTACAATCCATTCTGCAATAACTGCAATAATTCCAATGCTAAGAAGCCTTTTTTCAACTGAATTCATTAACAATTCGACGAGAAGGACGAAATGAATCAATCCGGTGGAAGTGCTGTGCTGGAAGAGGAAGCCGGGGCGATGGACTTCGGGATCATTACTGAACGAGATATTCAGAAAATATGGAGCTGGAATGAGATGATCCCACCGTCTGGTGATCAATGCATCCACGATGTGATCCATGAAAGAGCGCACAGCCAGACTGAAGCCCCGGCTGTAGACGCCTGGGATGGTCAGTTGACGTACGGAAAACTGGAAGAACTTGCCACGCGGCTAGCTGGTCGGCTGGTTGATCTTGGTGTCCGTGCGGAGGTGTTGGTACCCTTGTGCTTTGAAAAATCAATGTGGACCCCAGTTGCGATGCTCGCAGTCCTCAAGGCAGGGGGTGCATTTGTCCTGCTGGATCCATCTGTCCCAGAGCAAAGACTGCAGACGATTGTCCAACAAATAAAACCAATTATCATTGTGTCATCAGTCTCTAATGCGGCGCTGAGCTCGCGGCTCTCCAATTGCGTTGTCCAGGTTGGCAGAGGAATGCTTGATGGTTTCGGTCTTGCCTTCATCCCAAAACAGCAGCACGTTTCGAATGCCATGTACGCTGTATTCACCTCGGGAAGCACAGGAGTACCAAAGGGCGTCATCATGTCACATGCAAACTTTGGTTCTGGACTCAAGCACCAGGCACATCATCTTGGGTTCGAAAGGTCCTCCAGGGTATTCGACTTTGCCTCGTATTCTTTCGTCGTCGCCGTGCACAATGCGATGGCTACCTTTGCTACTGGAGGGTGTCTGTGTATTCCGTCTGAAAGCGAGCGCATCGATAACACGGGTGGTGCCATGGAAAAAATGCAGATAACGATTGCTCATCTTACACCTACCGTGGCACGCTT
The DNA here is from genome assembly GCA_003031705.1 of Calonectria naviculata. Classification (NCBI taxonomy): domain Eukaryota; kingdom Fungi; phylum Ascomycota; class Sordariomycetes; order Hypocreales; family Nectriaceae; genus Calonectria; species Calonectria naviculata. The sequence continues at coordinate 38,937 of NAGG01000730.1, read as the reverse complement.
GATCAATCCCAAAAGAGTAACGACCCTCAAGACATTGATTCTTGGAGGAGAGCCAGTTACTATCGAAGACGTCTCTCGGTGGTGGAACAGCGCCAAGATTATTAATTCATATGGTCCAGCAGAATGTACCATGACCAGTCTGCTCAACTACAGTTCGCTTTCCCCAGAGGAGGTTGTCAGTATTGGTAATGGTGCTGGGCAGGTGACATGGGTGGCCAACCCGGAGAACCACAATTATCTTATGCCAGTAGGCTGCATCGGAGAGCTGTTGCTTGAAGGCCCTTTGGTTGGTCGTGGTTACATAGGCGACGAGGAGAAGACCGCCAATGCGTTTATAACGAATCCCCCATGGTTGCTCCGTGGTGCTCCTGGGCATCAAGGCCGACGTGGAAGGGTATATAAGACTGGTGATCTCGTTAGGTATAACGAGGACGGAAGTCTGGTATTTGTTGGCCGACGAGACACCCAAGTCAAAATCCACGGCCAGCGAGTTGAGCTTGGAGATGTTGAACATTGGGTTTCGGAATGCATCCCTGATGCGATTCAAGTGGTAGCTGAAGTGATCATGCCACTTGGAGAAAACCCCAGCCCAACCCTGGTGGCCTTTTTGCATATGTCGGGAAAAACGGGCACTACATCGGATTTTGACCCAAACCTGATACCCGTCAGTGTTGAACTAAGGAAGTTGCTTGCCCAACAGCTCCCAGGTTACATGATGCCAAATGTCCTCTTGTCTTTGCGGGACATGCCAAAGACGGCAACGGACAAGACGGATCGGAGACGGCTGCGCGAGATTGGAGCATCTCTTACGATGCAGCAATTGGCCGAACTGCAACACATCAGGAACGGCCCAAAGAGAGAACCGAAAACAGAGACCGAGCGAATGATCCAGCAGATTTGGGCTGAGGTTCTAGATATCGAGCCAAAAGTGATTGGATTGGATGACGACTTCTTCCATCTTGGAGGCAATTCTTTAACAGCTATGGAGGTTGTGAATAGAGCCCGAGAGGCTGGAACCCGGCTCACAGTGGCGGGCATCTTCTGCCATGCTAAGCTGGGTCTGTTGGCCAAACAGGCATTGCCGATGACTGGCTCGTCTGTCGAGAGTGTGGTGCCATTTTCACTACTGGACGGTAATTGTGACTCCAACGTATTGGTTCGAGATGTTGCGACCCAATACCGACTGAATCCATCGGCCATCAGAGATGCATACCCCTGTACGCCGCTCCAGGAAGGTGTTCTGGCGTTGACATCAAAGAAGCAGGGAGATTACATCATGCAATGTACTTTGGAGTTGCCCCCTCAGGTTGCAATCGCCACGTTCCGCAAAGCATGGGAGGAAGCAGTTTGCAAAATCCCCATCTTGAGGACGAGGATTGTGCAGCATGGAGAGATGGGCTTACTACAGGTAGTATTGGACGAGAAGGTCTACTGGAATGAAGCTCATTCGGTTGACGAATACTTGTTCGCTGATAAGCGCCAACCGATGAACCTGGGACAGCCCCTGTCAAGATATGCCATTGTGCCGGGCGCGAATGGTCAAGGCCATTGGTTTGTATGGTCCGCCCATCATGCAATTTATGATGGCTGGTCCCTATCCCTTATCATGAACGCCGTTGAACGCGCATATCATGGCCATTCTATCCATCCAGGCCCTGACTTTCAATTATTTATCAAATACATTCAGGCACAGGACGGACAGGAGATGAGGAAATACTGGAAAGATCAGTTCCAAAATTGTGAAATCTCACACTTCCCGAAGTTACCACCTTCAATCGACCACCCTTGTCCAGATACCTTTTTGAAACGTAACCTGGCACAACCTGACAGCCAACAACAGGGCGTGACGACGGCCACTTTGGTACGTGCAGCCTGGGCGCTGGTACTTGGGCAAATGTCTAACTCGGAGGATGTTGTTTTTGGCTCTACCTTGTTTGGAAGACACGTGCCCATTGGTGGCGTTGATAAGATGATGGCCCCGACATTCGCCACTGTACCTGTCCGTGTGCAATTGGATGGTGACACGAAGGTCTCGGAATATCTCCAGGCAATCCAGCAACAGGCAATAGAAATGATTCCATACGAGCAGATGGGACTGCAAAGTATATCCAGCATTTCACCTGAATGCCAGCAAGCCTGCAACTTCGGGACACTGCTAGTGATACAACCAGTACAAGAGAACGAGAATAATTCAGACGGGCGGCTGTTCAATTGGCGTAATGCTGACAGACGACTGGAATCAACCACGTACGCCGTCACGCTAGAGGTTGAATTGGGGACCAGTAATATCACCGCCAAAGCCAATTTCGATTCCAGGGTCTTGAAGCCATGGCTATTAGAAAAACTGCTAGATCGGCTTGATAATACGATGCAGCAGCTGGGCAGTGCATGCCCCAGGAGAGGGCTAGCAGAAATCTGCGTGTCTACACCCAAGGAAATGGAGGAGATCTGGGAATGGAACAGTCGTGTTCCAGAGAACATAGAGCAGTCTGTCAATCAGATGATCGAGGCAAATGGGCGAGCCTACCCGAATTCCCCCGCTATTTTCTCTTGGGATGGCCAAATAACGTACAGTGAACTAAACGACCTGACTACAAGACTAGCAATGCACCTTGTAGGTTTAGGTGTAAAGCTGAACCAAGTGGTTCCGGTTTTATGCGAAAAGTCCAAGTGGGCAACGGTCATGACACTGGGAGTTTTAAAAGCGGGTGCGGCCTTTTTGCAACTCGAGAATTCTCTACCCAAGCGACGCCTCGAGAACATCTGCCAGCAAGTCAACGCGACATTGATTCTCTCTTCAGTTGGTGATCAGTCTCTTGGAGCCAGCTTGTGTCCTAATGTTGTGACAATTGACACCACCTTTTTCGATACCCCGGGCGATTCACCGCCCCGGGACCTTCCCCCCACTTCCCCCGATTCTCTCGCGTATGTGATCTTCACATCAGGAACTACAGGTGCACCTAAAGGTGTAATGGTGACCCATGGAAACATTTCATCTGCTGTACATCACCAGGTGCCTGTAATGGGATACTCGCGGGAGAGTAGAGTTTACGCCTTCTCGGCGTACATATTCGACGCATCTATTTTGGACACATTCTCCACACTTGTCGCAGGAGGCTGCTTGTGTGTTCCGACCGAGCAAGACCGGAGAAGCAACCTGGCAAAAAGCATGGAAAATCTTCGGGCCAACACCGTGCTTTTAACGCCATCTGTCGCTCAGCTACTGAGCCCGGAAAAGATGCCATTCATCACCTCAGTTTTGCTTGGCGGAGAGGCAATCCGTGCAGGTGACCTCACACCGTGGCAGGGAAGAGCATTTGGTGCTTATGGCCCTAGCGAGTGTACGCCAGTCACTATGTTGAATCCCAAACCATCCACTCTAGAGGATGCTGTAGGAATAGGGAAATGTCATGGCGCGGTGTCGTGGATCGTGGACCCCAAGAACCATGATCGTTTGCTCCCTGCTGGTTGTATCGGCGAGCTGGTACTGGAGGGACCCCTTGTTGGTGCAGGATACTTGGGCGACCCTGAAAGAACTGCCGCAGCATTCATTGATTCCCCAGAATGGCTGACCGAGGGATCCAGAGCCCGTCCTGGTCGGCAAGCAAGACTCTACAAGACAGGAGATCTGGTGCGTTATAACGAAGACGGATCAATGATGATATTCGGACGTAAGGACACCCAAGTGAAACTAAGGGGTCAGCGAGTAGAGTTGAAGGAGATTCAGCACTGCCTTCATGCCTGCGTTCCAGAGGCCAAAGGTGTAGAGGTTGATATTATTACACCTAGGGGTAACAATCCCAACGAAATACTGGTAGCTTTCTTTCAAGCAAAGCAGACTGCAAGCACTGGTATGCAAGACGAATCTGGCGTACAGACACCCAAGATGCAACCCATCTCAGCAGACGTGCAGGAAAAGCTACGTCAACGGTTGCCTGACTACATGATCCCAACAGTGTGTTTCTGGATGCGGGAACTTCCCGTTACAATCTCAGGGAAGATGAATCGTGCTAAACTCAAGGAGATTGGGGGAGCATACTCCATTCAAGACATTGCCCATATCCAGACAGTTGGATGGGGTCGGAAGCGATCACCTACGACAATTGTCGAGCGACATATCCGTAGCATATGCTCTCGCATACTTGAGATTGACCCCGACAGTGTGGGAATGGATGACACTTTCTTCAGACTTGGTGGCAACTCCATCACTGCAATGAAAGTTGCGGCAGAAGCCAGTAAGATTGGCCTCGAGTTGACAGTGGCGGATATCTTCGCTCATCCCACAATTCATCAAATGGCAAGTCTAGCTGCCGTTGTCCAGGACACACAGTCAATCACTAAAGCAGGGAAGACTGGGCCCGTCGAACAGTCCTTTGCTCAGGGTCGTCTGTGGTTCATCGACCAGCTGTATCCTGGTTTAACATGGTATATGATGCCATGTGCGATGCGGCTGAGAGGCCCTCTCCAACTAGACGCTCTAGAGGCGGCCCTTTTGGCACTCGAAAATCGCCACGAGCCCCTTCGGACCACCTTTGTGCCGACAGACGGCGTTGCATTGCAGGTGGTGCATCCTTTCCAACCAAAACAACTTGATGTGGTTGACATATCCATTGAGGACTTGACAGATGCATTAAAAAGACATCAAATGACCCCATTCAATCTGCAAGAGGTTCCCGGTTGGAGAGTATGTGCCTGGAGACTAGGTGCTGATGATCATGTATTATCAATCGTTATGCATCATATTATATCTGATGGCTGGTCTGTGGATATTTTGCGCAAAGAGTTAGCAGAGTTCTATTCTGCTGCAATAAGTGGAAAGGACCCTCTCGCCCTGCTAGAGCCGCTGCCCATTCAGTATCGAGACTATTCAGTTTGGCAGAGAAGCCAAACCCAGACCGAAAAGCACGAGCGGCAATTGAATTACTGGATGAAAGAATTATCCACGAGTCAGCCGGCAGAATTACTCTGTGATAAAAGTCGACCTACAACCTTGTCGGGAAAGGCTGGAACCGAACTCTTCAACGTCGAAGGAGATGTTTACGTAAGGCTGCAGAGGTTCTGTAAGCAATGTAATGTGACTCCTTTTACTGCGCTCTTTGCCGCGTTCAGAGCCGCGCATTTCCGCCTCGCTGGACAGGCTGATGCTACCATTGGTAGTCCAAATGCGAATAGAGATCGGTGGGAGTTGAAAGACTTGGTGGGCTTTTTTGTCAATATGCAATGCATAAGGACCAGAATTGATGAAAATCAATCTTTTCAAGACCTAGTTCAACAGGTGCATGCTGCTACAGTTGCTTCTTTCGCAAATCAAGATGTTCCTTTTGAGAACATTGTATCTGCACTTCAAATAAAAAGAGACCTATCTCGGAATCCGCTTATCCAAATTGTATTTGCAGTTCACTCTCAGCTAGACCTCGAAAAGTTCTCTTTTCAGGGCATTGAGACAGAGACCATGGAGGGAGAGTCACACTCACGATTTGATCTAGAAGTTCATCTATTCCAGCAACAGGCTTCTTTGAGAGGCAAGGTTTCTTTCTCTCAGGATCTTTACGAGCCTGAAACAATCCATACTATGGTATTAACGTTCTTGGGTGTACTTGAGAAGGGGCTTCAGGAGCCAAAAACGACCATCGAGTCAATTCCTTTGATGTCTGACAATGATGTCTCCTTGATGAGAAAAATGGGAATAATTCAGAACGGGACCACCGAATATCCTCGAGAATCCAGTGTTGTTGATCTATTTCGTCAACGGGTCACAATGCACCCCAACACGCTGGCAGTGAAGGATGCTACCACACGTCTAACCTACGCACAACTAGACGAGAAATCCAACTACATTGCCATGTGGTTAATAGAAAGAGCTCTTCCACCAGAAACCCTCATTACGGTACTTTCAAGTCGGTCTTGTGAGACGGTTGTTGCTTTCTTGGGCATTCTCAAAGCCAAGCTAGCATACATGCCACTGGATGCTAAAACCCCGGTTGCCCGTATAAGGAATATCTTGTCTACTATAGTTGGCCAGAAGCTGATGCTATTGGGGCCTGATTCTAAGCAACCGGATGAACTCGAAAATGTGGATATGGTGCCAGTGTCTGAGACGATCACGCAAGGAATGGTCCTTTCTCAAACCCTTGGCACAGATTTCGAGTCTCCATTACCAACCAACCTCGCCTATGTCATGTTCACCTCAGGATCAACTGGTACGCCAAAAGGAGTCATGATAGAGCATCGTGGCATTGTTAGGTTGGTAAAGATGAGTAATGTCATCGACCAAATCCCTACTGCACCGATCATGGCTCATCTCTCAAACATTGGTTTTGATGCCGCAACCTGGGAGATTTATGGTGCCCTCCTTAATGGTGGACACCTAGTTTGCATTGACGCCATGACGGTCTTGGACGGCAACCTTCTTGCGGAAACCTTTTCCGAAGAAGAAATCCAGACTACCTTTTTGACGACGGCTCTATTTAAGAGCTGTGTCCATCATTTCCCCGGTGTTCTTCAAAATCTACATTCAGTCTTGTTTGGAGGTGAAAGACTGGACCTATGTGATTTTGCCATGGCATGCAAACTCATGACAGGGAAGATTGTTCACGTTTATGGCCCGACTGAAAACACCACGTTTAGTACCATGCATTTGGTCGACAAAGAGAAGACATACGTTAATAACTTGCCTATTGGTTGCGCATTAAGTAATAGCGCGGCATATGTCATGGATCGAAACCAAAGACTCGTACCACTCGGTATCATTGGAGAACTTGTTGTGACTGGTGATGGTCTGGCAAGGGGATATACGGACCAGAAACAGGATATTGATCGGTTTGTCACAATAATAATAAATGGCCAGAAGCACAGAGCATATCGGACAGGAGACTATGTTCGTTATCGGCCTACAGATGCTCAATTGGAGTTCTTTGGTCGCATCGATGGGCAAATTAAGATTCGAGGCAACCGTGTGGAATTGGGTGAAATAGAACACGTTATCCGCCAACATCATTCGGTAAACGGTGCTGTAGCAATAGCGCATCGGAACGATGAAAATGAAGCCCAGATCTTTGGCTTCATCACAGTTGACACAAACGCCGTGGATGAGCAAACCAGCAACTGTGTAGAAAATGCAGAAGATGAGAACTTACAGTCCATTCAAATGTGGGAGGATCATTTCGACAAGGAGACTTACGCAGACATAGCCACCTTACAGTCCACAGCCATTGGCCGAGACTTTGTTGGGTGGACGTCAATGTATAATGGAAGTGAAATCGACAAGGCAGAGATGAATGAGTGGCTTGACGACACGATTGAAATTATATGCAACGGCCAAAAGCCAAAACATGTTCTCGAAATTGGATCAGGAACCGGAATGATCCTGTTCAATCTCCCCGGCGGCATAGAGAGCTATTTCGGTCTGGACCCATCCAAAGCCGCCGTGGAATTTATCAAGGCAAGTCTTAAAACGAGACCCGACCTATTATCTAAAGTGCACCTACAACAAGGAAGCGCCACCGATATTGAGCGCATAGAGTTGCCTTACCTTCCTGAAGTCGCAATAATCAATTCAGTTGCGCAATACTTTCCCAGCCAGAACTATATGTTCCAAGTCATAGAGCAATTGCTCAGACTGAGAAGCGTGAGGGAAATCTTTATTGGAGACGTCAGATCATATGCTCTTTACAAGCAATTCCGGGTCACTAAAGCGCTGCATACCACTGGAGTTAAAGTCAGTAGACAAGAACTAGAACAAAAGATGGATGAAATCGTCCAGTCGGAGATGGAATTTCTCGCTGATCCAGCCTTCTTTACTGGCTTGGTAGATCGCCTGCCTGATCTAGTTCACCACGTCGAGATTATTCCAAAGCGAATGGAAGCGACAAATGAGCTTAGCTGCTATCGGTATGCAGCTGTAATCCACTCCAAGTATGATAAAATAGAACTGCCACAGGTCCATCAAGTTTCCCAGAACCAGTGGATTGACTTCAAGATGCACTTGGACCGCAAATCGCTCTCGGAGCTTCTGCATTGCTCACCAAAGGCATCTGTTGTGGCAGTAAGCAACATTCCTTGCCAGAAGACAATCTTTGAGAGATATGTCGTCGCAGAGTTGGAGGGACGGTTGGACCAAAACCTTGCCAATGGTGACTGGCTCTCAAGCATCCGTCAGATGGCTGATAAATGCTCTTCTCTTTCTGCAGTGGATCTAATCCACCAAGCTAAACAAGAAGGCTTCGAAGTAGAAATCAGTTGGGCACGCCAGAACTCGCAAGAAGGTGGTATGGATGCAATTTTCCACCGCGATCGACCTATTGATCAACCAGGGAGGGCCCTGTTTCAATTTCCTACTGATCACCAAGGCCGCCCGTTGGAGACATTAAGCACTCGCCCATTGCTGCAGCAAATGAAGGCAAGGGTTCGAGAAAGTCTTCACGAGATGTTGCAAGCCCAATTGCCTTCATATATGGTCCCTCGTTTCATTACTGTATTGGATAAGATTCCCATGAACGAAAATGGAAAGGAGGATCGTCGTGAACTAGCAAAGAGATTACCAAAGAGAGTGGCCGCATCTACTTCTTTACGGCAACCGTCGACAGAAGTCCAAAGGCAGATACAGGCGATTTGGGCAAAATTTCTCAAAGTTGACCCCGGAAGCTTCGGCCTGGACGATGACTTCTTCCAGCTGGGTGGTGACTCGCTAGCCGCGATGAAGGTTGTTGGCGAAGCCCGCAAAGCCGGCTTTCAGCTGGCGGTTTCGGAAATATTCCGTAGTCCCAAACTTGAAGATGTGGCTAGCACAGCGCTGAGCCAAGGATGTCAACCTTTGGAAACCATATCCAAAGCTTTGGGTGACGGCCCCGTCAGGCAATCCTATGCCCAGCAGAGCTTGTGGTTCATTGAACAACTTCATCCCGGGTTAAACTGGTATTTGATGCAATTTGCCGTGAAGCTACGGGGTAAGCTCGACATCAGCGCTCTAAATTCCGCTATTAATGCGTTGGAAACCCGCCACGAACCTCTTCGCACTATATTTACAACCAAGAATGGGGTTAATGTTCAAGAAATTCTTCCAGTTCAACCAAAAGAGCTAGAAGTCATTGACGTCTCGGCAAATGCTGAGGAAGACGTTATGAACGAATTAAAACGGGAGCAATCTACAACCTTCAATTTGCAAAAAGAGCCGGGCTGGAAGGCAAGGCTCTACTATCTTGATAAGGATGAACATGTTTTGTCAATTCGTACGCACCACATTATATCAGATGGATGGTCTGATAACATACTCCGTAAGGAACTGGTATCGTTCTACAGTGCATCTGTTAGAGGCCAGGAACCCCTTTCACAGGTGGAACCTTTACCTATACAATACCGTGACTACTCTGTGTGGCAAACGGATGAGGCCCGGGAGGATCGATACAAGACACAACTAGAGTACTGGGTTTCACAGCTACGAAACAGTCGACCAGCAGAGATCCCATCCGACAAACACAGACCGGAAAGCCTAAGTGGAAAGGCAAACACACATAATTTTACTATCGATGGTCTAGTATTCAATAAGTTACAACGCTTTTGCAAATCTCAGGGCATTACATTCTTTATTGCACTGCTTGCTATATTCAGAGGCACACACTATCGCCTTACAGGGGTGACTGATGCTACGATTGGAAGCCCTAATGCTAATCGAAACCACTGGGAGCTGAAAGACATGGTTGGATTCTTTGTTAATATGCAATGCATACGGGTCAAGGTGGAAGAAGATGACTCATTTGAGAGACTCATTCGTCAAGTCCAAGCAGTAACAGTCGAATCATTTGCCAACCAGGACGTCCCATTTGAGAGAATTGTATCAGCCCTCCAAAAAGACAGAGACTTGTCTCGGAATCCTATTGCCCAGATAGCATTTGCTGTACATGGTATAGAGGGTTTGAATTCCTTTACCCTTGAAGGTTTGGAAAGTGAAGCGGTGACGCTCCCATCAACTTCAAGGTTTGATCTGGAAATGCATCTCTTCCAAGAGGCAGATTGTTTACGAGGAAAGGTTTACTTCTCTACAGACCTTTACCATCCCGAAACAATAACCACCATGGTCAACGTTTTCGAGACCGTACTTCGGGGTTGCTTGGATGACCCCAAAGCCACCATTGCTTCGCTGGACCTTTTAGGGGAGAATGACCTAACTGCTCTAGACAAAATGGGTCTGATTGAAATTCCCCACTCGCAGTACCCAGATAACGCTAGCATTGTCGATGTCTTTCGGGACCAAGCCGTTGTCCATTGCTCCAATATCGCCGTCAAGGACGAATCTGGAGTTCTAACATACGGGGAACTTGACGAGGCCTCTGAAGCTCTCGCTAAATGGCTTGTAGGGAAACAGATGTCCCCAGAGACACTTGTCGGAATTTACGCAAATCGATCTTGTGACACTGTCGTGGCCATGCTCGGCATCCTCAAGGCAAATCTTTCCTATCTCCCATTCGATCTTAAAACACCCGCCGGTCGTTTTGATAACATTTTATCATCTCTTGGCGGACATAGACTGGTCTTACTTGGCAGCGGCCTGGAACCCCCTTCAAACTCGGTTGCAAATTTAGAGTTCGTGTACATCACAGATGCTCTGAACTCGACCAGTTCGGATGACTCAGGGCATAACGGGGACATTGGCAGACTATTGCCTACGGCTAAAAGTCTGGCCTACGTAATGTTTACGTCTGGTTCAACCGGAAAGCCGAAGGGTGTCATGATTGAACATCGCAATGTTGTCCGCCTGGTGAAACAAAGCAATGTGGTACGGTTTAACCCAACCGAAAATGTGATCGGCCATATTTCAAACATTGCCTTTGATGGATCGACGTGGGAAATATATGTTGCGATTCTAAATGGGGGTACCGTGGTATGTATTGATACCATGTCCGTACTGGATTATAGGACCTTGCCAAGCGTTTTCCATCATAACCAAATCAGAACCATCTTCATTACACCGGCCTTGCTTAAGCAGTATCTCATCGAGTGTCCAGCTGTTATAGAGGAGTTGGATTACATTTATGTCGGGGGGGAACGGCTGGACCCGAGAGACCTCATTGAAGCCCGTAAAACTATGAGAGGAAATGAGGTCATTAGTGTGTATGGACCGACCGAGAACACGGGTTTCAGTACATATTACCCCCTCCCAGAAGACTACGAATTCGTCAACGGGGTACCTATTGGCCGAACTATCAGTAATTCGGGAGCCTATGTGATGGATACGAGGCAGCGACTGGTTCCACTAGGCATTGTTGGAGAACTTGTCGTCACTGGGGATGGAGTCGCAAGAGGGTACACGGATTCCCAACGTGACATAAATCGCTTTGTGACAGTCAGACTTGCGGGAAAAGATGTTAAAGCCTACCGAACAGGAGACTATGCTCGATACCGACTCCAAGATGGCCAACTTGAGTATTTTGGCCGTATAGACGGCCAGGTCAAGATCAGAGGCCAGCGCGCGGAGCTTGGAGAGATTGAACATCTCATTCAGAGCCACGGGAGTGTGAATGAGGCCGTGGTTGTACTGCAGGAGTCTGACGAGGAACAAAGAGAGGGACGGCTTGTCAGCTTCGTCACCATCCGAGAGCCAGACAACCAAGGCCTTGAGACAATTGAATTGAACAAAGAATCTGATCATTTGGATTACCGACCTTCACCCAACAGCAGCCCAATTCGCCAGCGCATAATCACTGATATCCGAGACCAACTTTATGATAGTTTGCGAGCCAAGTTACCACCTTACATGATTCCACAGTCAATAGATGTCCTAGAAAAGATGCCCATTAACCTGAATGGTAAAATCGATCGCCAGTCATTGGCGCATACAACACAAACAAAATCATCCGGTACAGCTCCAACTCGAGAACCCGAAACCGAGATTGAGAGCAATCTCCAGAAAATTTGGGCTCAGGTTTTGTGTATAGATCCATCCGCTATAGGACTGGACGATAGCTTCTTCCAGCTTGGTGGACACTCTCTGGCCGCAATGAAGGTGGTGGGAGAAGCCCGCAAGATTGGCCTTTTACTAGGTGTCGCTGACATCTTCCGCAACCCAAGACTGGTCCACATGGCGAGCAAAGTATCAGTAGGTGATTTGTGTTCTATTGTAAAGAACCCGAACGCTGGGCCTGTTGAACAATCATTTGCACAAGCGAGACTGTGGTTCCTCGATCAGCTCCATCCTGGCCTGACTTGGTATCTTATGCCTTGTGCCGTCCGTATTCAGGGACCTCTCGATGTGGATTCAATGCAAAAGGCGCTTAATTCTGTGCAAGAACGTCACGAGACTCTGAGGACCACGTTTTCCACCGTCCATGGTATTAACATGCAAACAATTCATCCATTCCAACCGATCAAGCTGAAGGTTGTGCAAGTTTCAGAAACAGGTCTAATGGATGCTATATGGAAAGACCAAGCAACGACCTTCAACCTGGAAACGGAGCCAGGATGGAGAGTAACGCTATTTAAACTCGGAGATAATGTTCACGTATTATCCATTATCCTGCATCACATCATTTCTGATGGTTGGTCAATTGATATTCTTCGCAAGGAGCTTGGAGCCTTTTACCAAGCCTCAGTACAAGGCCAAGAGCCATTATCGCAGGTTGACCCGCTGCCCGTGCAATATAAAGACTATTCTATCTGGCAAGCGAAAAATGGTCAAGAACACGCTAGACAGCTTGAATATTGGCTCGAGAAATTAGAAGGTAGCCAGCCGGCAGAGATCTATTGTGACTTCCCCCGTCCAGATGCCCTTTCTGGTAGAGCTGGCGCCAGGCAAATGATAATTGAGGGCAACACATACGAAAAACTTCACGACTTTTGCAATTCCCGTGGAGTAACGCCGTATGTCGCATTATTTGCTGCTTTCCGGGCTGCGCACTTCCGTCTCACTCACTCAACTGATGCTATCATTGGTACTCCCAATGCTAATAGGGACCACTGGGAAATTAGGAATATTATTGGGTTCTTTGTGAATATGCAATGCATAAGAACGAAAATTGAGGACGAAACATTCGATCAGCTTGTTAGGCAAGTTGAGGCAGCGAGTATCGAGTCATTCGCTAACCAGGATGTTCCATTCGAAACCATCGTCTCCAAACTGCAAAGAAAGAGAGATCTTTCTCGTCAATCCCTGACGCAAATTGTTTTTGCACTTCATTCGCAGATAAATATTAGTCATTTCAGACTAGAGGGCTTGGACACCGAAGTATTGGACTGTCCTCCGACAACAAGATTCGATTTGGAAATGCATTTCTTCTCACAAGAAGAGTCTTTGAAGGGGCAATTGCTATTCTCCACCGATCTTTTCCATCCGGAGACAATAGAAAACTTTCTTTCAATATTTGAAAAGGTCATCGAAGTGGTCTTAGAGGACCCCGGCTGTTCAATAGCTACCCTGCCGCTCTTCAACCAGAAAGACAAAGTGCATCTCGACTCAATGGGCCTACTGCACATAGATAATGCTGATTATCCCCGAAATTCGAGTGTGGTTGATATTTTCAGAGCACAAACAATAAAGTGTCCATGGAAGATAGCTGTGAAAGACGTGTCGAAAGAGTTGACATATCGTCAGCTTGATATGTTATCAGATACTCTGTCAGAGTCTTTACAAAAGAAGTCATTTGCTCCCGGCAGTATCATTGGCATCATGTCAAACCGCTCCTGCGAGTCCATAGTTGCCTTTTTGGGTGTGATGAAAGCGAATCTTGCGTATCTCCCATTGGATGTCAAGGTCCCACCTGGTAGACTGGAGTCTATACTATCCACAATTGGAGAACGCAAGATCGTGTTGGTAGAATCCGGCTTTACACCTCCAGCGTTGAAAGATGTTCAATTTATCGGTATTGGAGACATGCTCCATGATCACGGAGGAATAGAAACCCGAGACAATTTCGCCCCTTTACATACCTTGCCAACTCCAACCAGCCTGGCGTATGTCATGTTCACATCTGGCTCTACCGGTCGACCAAAGGGTGTCATGATCGAACACCGTGGTATCGTTCGCCTGGCTAGGGGAAATATTTTGAAGAAAGTCCCACAAGCACCAACTATAGCTCACATATCCAATATCGCCTTTGATGCTTCGACATGGGAGATATACACAGCCTTACTTAACGGTGGAACTTTGATATGTGTTGACACACTGTCGGTGCTTGACTGTGGAGCTATTGCACAAAGACTACGGGATGAACGTGTTCAAGCTATGTTTATCACCCCGTCACTATTGAAGCAATACCTCCTCGAATGCCCTACGACAATAAGTGGATTGGAGACACTCATAATTGGAGGAGACCGACTAGATCCCCAGGACGCATTGGTAGCTCAGAAACTCGTGAATGGTCATGTCCTCAATGGATACGGCCCCACAGAGAATACAACTTTCAGTACTCTGTTTTGCCTTACAGATCAAGAGCTTTGTACAAACGGCGTCCCCATCGGCCGGGCTATCAATAACTCGGCTGCTTATGTAATGGACCCATGCCAATGCCTTGTGCCTATTGGGGTAACCGGCGAGCTTGTTTTAACAGGCGATGGGCTAGCACGAGGTTATACGGATGCTCGATATGACAAGGATCGTTTTGTCTCAATTACTATTGACAAACAAGTAGTTCGTGCTTATCGGACAGGAGACTATGTTCGCTATAGGCCAAATGATGGGCAGCTTGAATATTTTGGGCGAATTGATGAACAAATCAAGATTCGAGGTCATCGAGTCGAACTAGGAGATATTACAAACACCCTTCGTTTAGACAAAAATGTGGACGATGCCATGGTGATATTGCATCACACTGAAAACGATGACGACCAAGTTGTTGGATTTGTTACCGCACACCATGATGACGATGGGATCGAGACATCTGATACAGAGGCAACGCAAGGCCAAGACATTGTCGAGCGTGAAGAAGTTTGGAAAGACTTTTTCGATGCAGACACGTATATAAATATTGAAAATGTTGATCCTGAACTGGTTGGACGAGACTTTGTCGGATGGACTTCCATGTTTGATGGGAGTGAGATTGACAAAGACGAAATGAATGAATGGCTAGATGACACGATATCAGCAATCGTCAACGGGAGTCAGCCGGGAAGGGTTCTTGAGATTGGCACAGGCTCAGGAATGATTCTATTCAATATTCTCAAAGGCCTTGAAAGCTATATTGGCATTGAGCCCTCTGCCAAGGCGGTGCAGTATATCAAACGCGCAGCCAATGTCATACCAGGACTTACGGGCAAGGTATATATGCACCAAGGCACTGCCGCAGACATTGAGCAGTTACCGAGCCCCCTATCAGCCAACCTTGCTGTGGTAAACTCGGTTGCACAGTACTTTCCTAGCCAGGAGTACCTCTTCAGCCTCATTGAACAAGTCATGAAGTTAGATGACATAGAAACCTTTTATTTTGGTGATGTGAGGTCTTTCGCATTATACAGCGAATTCCAGGTTGCCAAGGCCGTATACATGGCGCCAGAAAATCCCACAAAGAAGGAGCTTCTTCGTCGAATGAAGCAAATCGAACAGTCAGAGCTTGAGTTGCTTGTTGACCCTGGTTTCTTCACAGCCCTACCACATCAGCTACCCGATCTAATTGAACATGTGGAGATTCTACCAAAGAGGATGTTAGCGACTAACGAACTAAGTTGCTATCGATATGCTGCAGTTATTCATGCCAAGCCTAAATATCCCAAGACTGGTTTACAGATACACGACATCAGGGATGACCAATGGTTAGACTTCGTGGCGCAAAGACTGAGTCGTCAGTCGCTTCTCGAACGTTTGCAATCGTCCAATGAATCACCCCTCGTTGCTGTCAGCAACATTCCTCATACCAAGACTATTCAGGAGAGGCATCTAGTTGATGCACTACGCAGTACAGCTCATGACGATATCCATGATAGGACTTGGCTTTCTCTAGCAAAGGAAAAGGCAGATAAATGCTCAACGCTTAACGCGGTTGACATTGTCGAAATTGCAAAAGAATCTGGCTATCGAGCTGAGATTAGCTGGGCGCGACAGTACTCTTTGAAGGGAGGTTTTGATGTCATATTCCACCGTTACCAACCAGTCGGCGAAAGACAGAGAACTATGTTCCAATTCCCCACAGACCATGAAGGTCGACCAGTGAGCTTGATGAGCAGTGTTCCACTCCAACATCAACGGAGACTGAAGCTTTCCAAGCTGCTATTTGAGAGGCTACAAGCACAACTACCCTCATATATGATCCCACAGATGATACAAGTGCTGGATAAGATGCCACTCAACGACAATGGGAAGATTGATAAAAACGCGTTGTCTGATCTAATACCCATCCGAAGCACCAGCCACGCTTCAATGCGAGAGCCAGTAACAGCGAC
Organism: Calonectria naviculata; assembly: GCA_003031705.1. Lineage (NCBI taxonomy): Eukaryota > Fungi > Ascomycota > Sordariomycetes > Hypocreales > Nectriaceae > Calonectria > Calonectria naviculata. The sequence goes on along the minus strand of NAGG01000730.1, from coordinate 22,575 downwards.
CGAGAAGCAAATGCAGAAAGTTTGGGCTCGTGTCCTGAATATTGCGCCAGGGAGAATTGGACTAGATGACAATTTCTTTCAGCTCGGTGGCGACTCGCTTTCCGCCATGAAAGTTGTGGGCGAGTCCCGAAAGCTCGGTCTGAAAATTGTCGTGGCAGATATTTTCCAAAAGCCCAAATTACACGCACTCGCCAGTGTCACAGTTCGTATACTGGAAACCAATACGTCCAATATTGCGCGACGGAATCTATCCGGACCCGTTGTGCAATCATTTGCACAGGAACGAATATGGTTCTTAGACCAACTGCATCCAGGTTTAGACTGGTATAATATGCCCTGTGCCATTCGAATAAATGGGAGCTCACTTTCCCTGGACGCCCTTAGTTCTGCCATAGCCGCGGTGGAGTGGCGACATGATACGCTCAGGACTACGTTTTCGTCCCAGGACGGAGTTGGAATGCAAGAGGTTCACCCTTTCGTGCTAAGAGAACTTAGGATCGTCGACCTATCTTCACATGGCAAGCAAGATCTTCTCGCACAGGCTTTGAAAGATCAACAGCAGACTCCATTTGACTTACAAAATGAACCAGGATGGAGAGTCTCGTTGTATCGAGTCCGACCAGAAGAATACGTCTTGTCCATTGTTATGCATCATATTGTATCTGATGGATGGTCTCTTGATATCCTTTGTAAGGAACTGGCGGCATTCTACACTACAGCTCTTCGAGGTCAAGACCCTTTGTCACAAGTTATCCCTTTGCCTATTCAATATCAGGATTATTCTATTTGGCAAAGAGAACAAGATCAGGCCAAACGGTACAAACAACAGCTTGATTACTGGGTAAAGCAATTGGAGACTAGCCGGCCTGCCCAACTATTATGCGATAAACCGAGACCACCAACCCTTTCTGGCCGAGCCGGCAGTGAAAATATTATAATTGATGGTCTCCTTTATCGTCAAATTCAAGAATTCTGCCGAGATCACGAAGTGACACCTTTTGTGGTACTCCTATCGGCATTCAAAGCAGCACACTATCGACTCACAGGCGTATGCGACGCAACAATAGGTGTACCAAACGCTAACCGAGACCAATGGGAAACCAAGGATATGATTGGATTCTTTGTCAATATGCAATGCATTAGAAGCAATATTGACGAACATACATCATTTGAATTACTGGTTGGCCAGGTCCATAAAACAACAGTAGATTCCTTCGCAAACCAGGATGTCCCGTTTGATAGTGTTGTCTCCAAGCTTCAACGAGGTGGAGATGCGTCTCGAAATCCTATTGTCCAAATTACCTTTGCGCTACACTCCCAAAAAGGCCTGGGTCAATTCGACTTTGATGGGATTGAAGGGGAGCTTTTATCTTTCGATGCAACGTCTCGTTTTGACTTGGAGTTCCATTTCTTTGCTCGAGAGGGATTCTTCGAAGGCCATGCAATGTTCTCCGCAGATCTCTACAGCTCTAGCTCAATCAGAACTATGCTTTCGACATATCATAAACTGCTTGGTGCAGGACTGAATGATTTACGGAGCCCGATATCATCGCTTCCGCTTTTGACTCGGGATGACTGCGCATCCTTAGCTAATTTTGGTTTACTGGAGGCCAAGGAGACTAACTACCCTCGTCATCTGAGCGTCGTCGACGTCTTTTGTCACCAGGTCACACTAACTCCGGACTATCTCGCCATAAAAGACTCCAACTCTCAGTTGACATATTCTCAGCTGAATCAACAATCTGATATCATTGCGGGATGGTTGCAGAGAAAGAAGATTGCATCTGAAACCCCAGTCGGTGTTCTTGCCAACAGGTCATGCCGCACAATTGCTGTGTTTCTAGGCATCCTCAAGGCAAACCTATCCTATTTACCTTTTGATATTAAGGTTCCTTTACATAGGATGAGAACCATCCTCGAATCAACCCCGGAAGCGCGAATAATAGTCGTTGGAGATGATGTGCCTATCCCCAGACTCGAACTCACCGATGTACAATTTGTCTACATTGGGGACATTCTATCCGATAGCCAGGTACACAACGAGACTGATGTTGAATCATCGATAACCACCATGCGGCCTTCACCCACAAGCTTAGCCTATATCATGTTTACGTCTGGCTCCACCGGCCAACCTAAGGGTGTTATGGTTGAACACAGGAGCATTGTTCGATTAGTAAAAGGGAGTAATTTGATGCAGTACATACCAAAATCCGCCATCATGGCCCATATATCAAATATTGGTTTTGATGCCGCAACTTGGGAAATATATGCAGCTATATTGAATGGGGGCACTCTTATCTGCATCGACGCAACAGGTGTGCTGGAGTATAGCACTCTTAGCAAGACCATCTCTAGAGAAAAGATCCAAACAGCTTTCTTCACTACCTCATTATTTAAACAATATTTGGCCGAGTACCCCGATATCTTGGCTATGCTACACAGCATAGTTATTGGGGGAGAACGAATAGATCCTCAAGATATGGTCGTTGCCCAGAGGCACGTTAGCGCACATCTAATCAATGGCTATGGGCCAACGGAGAACACCACCTTCAGCACTCTTTACCACGTGAAACCAGGCAGGGAAACATTCACGAATGGAGTTCCCATTGGGGAAGCCATTAGCAACTCAGGGGCCTATATTATGGATTCTCAGCAGCGCTTAGTACCATTGGGGGTTGTTGGTGAGCTAGTAGTGACTGGCGATGGACTTGCTAGAGGGTATACGGACCCGCGTCTCAATGTTAACCGTTTTGTAACGGTAAATATTTCTGGAAAGCAGGTCAGGGCATATAGAACCGGAGATTATGCTCGCTACCGACAAGATGACGGGCAAATCGAGCTATTTGGGCGAATGGATGGCCAGATCAAAATTCGGGGTCATCGTGTCGAGCTGAGGGAGATAGAGCAGGTTCTCCGAGGTAACAGGTCGGTGAATAATGCTGTTGCTCTTCTACAGCACACGGACGATGGAAATTCTCGACTTCTGAGTTTTGTTACGCTTCGGAATTCAGAGCCTCATCCATCCTCAACAGATGATACGCATGAAATCAAGCTCGTGGACACCTGGGAAGAGCGTTTTGATGACGAAACATACGATTCCTTAGATGACATACGCCCTGAAGATATCGGGCGGGACTTTGTCGGATGGACATCCATGTATGACGGAAGTAAGATCAACAACACAGAAATGAACGAGTGGCTCGATGATACAATTGAAACGATTCTCAACACCACTCGAGGTGAGCCTGGTCATGTTCTGGAAGTTGGATCAGGATCAGGAATGATTTTGTTCAATTTGACGAAAACGCTGAAGAGTTATATTGGATTAGATCCATCCGACAAAGCTGTCAGCCTAACCAGAAAAGCCGCCAGGCGTCTTGGAGAAATAGCTGAGAGCGTTTCCATATACAAAGCCACGGCTATGGATATTGGCCGGCTGCATATCAGGCAGACCCTCAATACCGCCATTTTGAATTCCGTTGTGCAGTATTTCCCTAGCCAAGAGTACCTTCTCCGGGTCATACACAGTTTGGTTCAGCTGGAAGGCATGAAAACTCTGTTCTTTGGCGACATTCGATCTTTTGCTCTCTATAATCAGTTTAGAGTGAAAAGAGTATTATGCATGCTTGGGGGACATTCTGGGAAGGAACGGCTCCGCCAAATGATGGATGATATGGAACAAGCTGAACAGGAACTGCTTGTCGATCCGGCCTTCTTCACAGCTCTACCAGGTCAATTTCCTGACCTGATCAGTCATGTGGAAATAATCCCAAAACGGATGAAGGCGACTAACGAGTTGAGCTCCTACCGTTATTCCGCAATAGTCCATTTGGGTGGATCGGAGAAATCATCAACCGAACTTGTTCACAAAGTCTCTCCTGAGAAATGGATTGATTTCGAGAAACAAGGCTTGACGCATCAAACACTTCTACAACTCCTTCGAAAGTCACAGGAGACAGAAGTTCTTGTTTGCAACATTCCCCACAGCAAGACAATATTCGAGAGGTCTCTCATTAATTCCTTGCGTCAGGAAAATGACGAAGAGGCCAAGGGTGATTGGATATCGCTGGCCCGCGAAAAAGCTGAAAACCTCCCGTCTCTCTCCACTATCGATATCGAGGAAATCTCTCGGCGTACTTCATACAAGGCTGAAATCAGTTGGGCTCGTCAACACACCCAAGATGGTGGCTTTGACGTGGTCTTTCATCGAGGAAGGAATCGGAAATTGTTCCAGTTCCCCACCGATCATAACGGGCGGCTGATGTCCGAGTTCAGCAGTAAACCTCTCCTACACCAAGAGAGACAAAGGGTTCAGAAGGAGCTCTTCGATAGGTTAAAAGCCGACATGCCTTCATATATGATTCCAGACAGAATTTACTTCTTGGACGATATCCCTGTTAATGCCAATGGTAAAGTCGATCATCAACTTCTTGCCAAGAATGCGCCAAAAGAGACATTGAGAACTGGTCCAACGAGACAGCCTACCACCGACACAGAAAGGCAGATGCAAATAATATGGGGTAATCTACTTGGTATTGATACAATGGCAATTGGTCTGGATGATAGCTTCTTTCGTCTTGGAGGAAATTCCATTACCGCTATGAAGGTTGTGGCCGAGTGCCGCAAAGTTGGCCTTCAACTCACAGTGGCCGACATTTTCCGTCGCCCCAAGCTACATCTCTTAGCTAGCGGTGACATTTCTTTAATGAACGGTAGGCCAAAAGTTATACGATCCTTTGAAAGTCGGGGACCCGTTGAACAGTCTTTTGCTCAAGAAAGACTCTGGTTTCTCGAACAGTTACATTCTGGGCTGACATGGTACCTGATGCCTTGGGCAAATCGGCTAAGAGGCCCGCTTAACCTGGATGCTCTTGACATGGCCATAATGGCTCTAGAGAAACGCCATGACCTGCTCAGAACAACTTTTTCATCCAAAAAAGGTGTATCTATTCAGGAGGTGCAGCCGTTCAGACGAAGACGCCTCGATGTGGTAAGCATTCCGTCCCAGGACGATGAGGCATTAGAAATCGCCCTACACAAAGATCAGACTACTCCATTCTCCCTTGAAACCGAGCCAGGATGGAGGGTACGTGTGTATAAGCTTTCTCAAGAAGACCATGCCCTGTCAATTGTGATCCATCACATTATCTCGGATGGATGGTCGCTCGATATTTTACGCAAGGAGCTGAGTTCATTCTATTCATCGGCACTTCAAGGTCAAGACCCGCTTTTAGAGGTCGATCCTTTGCCCATTCAATACAAGGATTTCTCTATATGGCAGAAGCAGCAGGGTCAAGTGGAAGAACATCAAAGGCAGCTTGATTACTGGATTGCTGAGCTGCAATTCAGCAGACCGGCCGAGTTCTTCTGTGACAGGCCTCGACCAGCTGCCTTGTCAGGCAAAGCTGGCATGGAGACACTTAGAATTGAAGGCTCTCTGTATAAAAAGCTTCAACGATTTTGTCATGACCGCGACATTACACCGTTTGTGTTACTACTAGCCACCTTCAGGGCTACCCATTTCCGCCTTACGGCCGCCAATGATGCTACTATTGGTACGCCAAATGCCAATCGCGATCGATGGGAACTTAAAGATATCATCGGCTTTTTTGTCAATATGCAATGTCTGCGAATTAAGATCGAGGATGAGTCCTTTGAGGATTTGGTAGGACAGGTACATAAGACCGTAACCGCAGCTATGGCAAACCAGGATGTGCCATTCGAAAGATTAGTGTCTATGTTGGAAACTGGAAGAGACTTGTCTCGCAATCCGCTTGTTCAGATTGTCTTCGCTGTCCATTCTCAACTGGATCTTGGAAAGTTACAGCTGGAAGGTCTTGAAGTAGATGGCGTATGCACATCTCTTACTTCAAGATTTGATCTTGAGGCACATTTCTTTGAGGAGAAAGAAGCTTTCCAAGGACGCATCTTCTACTCAACTGAACTTTTTGATTCCGAAACGATCATTGCCATGATTGCGACGTTCAATAAAATTTTGGAGCGAGGTCTCAGCGACCCTATGACAATAATTTCGTCCTTACAACTTTTGGAAAGTTCAGACCGAGATACCCTAGAGCGACTCCAACTCATTAAGACAGAGAAAACAGACTACCCGCGAGAGTCAAGTATTATAGACATTTTCGCTCAACAAGTCAGCGCCTTCCCACATCATGTGGCTGTGAAGGATGCCTCCTCTCAACTTACCTACACCCAGTTGGATCAAGAGTCAAATATTCTTGCCCTATGGCTTTCAAGGCAATCGATGCCTCCTGAGTCTCTGGTTAGTGTTTTTGCCAATCGCTCTTGCGAGACCATTGTGACCTTCCTAGCCATCTTGAAAGCAAATCTGGCCTATGTACCTTGCGATGTTAGGGTTCCGGTTGGTCGAATTGAAACACTTCTTGGTACATTCCAGGGCCGCAAGCTCGTCCTAGTTGGCTCTGACGTCAACACGCCTAATCTTTCACTTGAGGATGTTGAGTTCGTTCGCATTTCAGACGCCATTGGCGAAGAGAAGCTGCAAAACAATGATCTCTCAAGTACAGCCTTACCATCAGGGCCTACGGCAACGAATCTAGCTTATGTTATGTTTACGTCAGGTTCCACGGGCGTGCCAAAGGGCGTTATGATTGAACATCGCAGTATTGTGCGATTAGCCAAGGAAAGCAATTTTACTGGGCTTCTCCCGAAGAATAGCGTCATGGCCCAAATATCAAATATTGCCTTTGATGCCTCCACTTGGGAGATCTATGCTAGCCTCCTAAATGGCGGTTCATTAATTTGCATTGATCACTTGACATTGCTGGATAACGTGGAATTGCCTAAAGTCTTTAACCGAGAAAACATTCAAGCAATGTTTATTACCCCGGCTCTCTTAACCCAATACCTCTCACAATGTCCTAGCACGCTTAGCAGTTTGGCTGTTCTCTATGTTGGGGGAGATCGGCTCGAACCTCGGGACATTTTCAAAGTCCAGGATATTACAAAAGCACAGATTGTCAATGGCTATGGTCCAACTGAGAATACCAGTTTTAGCACTTTCTACTGCTTGCCCAGGAACGGGGCTTATGCCAACGGGATTCCAATTGGCCGTGCCTTGAGCAACTCTGGTGCCTATGTGATGGACAAAAAACAGCAGTTAGTGCCGGTAGGCATCGTCGGTGAGCTTGTGGTCGTAGGTGACGGCCTAGCAAGAGGCTATACCGACGAATCACGTAATACGGATAGTTTCACGACCATTAATATCTTTGGAAAGAAAGTGAGAAGCTACAGAACCGGAGACTGCGTGCGCTGTCGTCCTGATGGCGAGCTTGAGTATTTTGGTCGAATGGATAATCAAATCAAAGTTCGAGGGCAGCGTGTTGAATTAGGAGAGATTGAGCATGTCCTCCGCCTCCAAGAATTCGTGAACAATGCGGCAGTGGTTATTGACAGCGGCAATAGTCAGAATCCACAGCTACTGGGTTTCGCCACAGTCGATGATGTCATAAAAGAAGGTAGCGAGGTTGTTGACAGTAAAGAGACAGAACACATTGATTCATGGGAGGGACTGTTCGACGCAGAGATGTATGCGGATATCCATGAAGTAACGCAAAAAGATATTGGCAGAGACTTCTTGGGGTGGACCTCTATGTATGACGGTCGCGACATTGAAAAGAGCGACATGAATGAGTGGCTTGATGATACAATGGCCACTATCCTTAATGGGAAGAAGCCCGGTAATGTTCTGGAAATCGGATCAGGTTCAGGGATGATCCTGTTCAATATGATACAAGGTCTAGACAGCTATGTCGGCCTGGATCCGTCAAAACGGGCGGTTGATTTTATCACCAAATCGGCCCAATCAATCCCTACCCTAGCTGATAAGATACAGATTGAAAAGGCAACAGCCATGGAACTGGACCAGTTAAAAATCCCCAGTTCCTTGAACTTGGCGATAATCAACTCGGTGGTCCAGTACTTTCCAAATCAAGAATATCTATTCCTTGTTATTAAGAACATTCTTGAGTTAACCAATGCAGAGACCTTGTTCTTAGGCGATATTCGGTCATACGCGCTCTATAAGGAGTTTTTGGTCAGCAGAGCATTACATATGACCGGACAGGACATAACCAAGGGCGAAGTCCAAAGGATGATGATTGATATGGATAAAGCTGAGCTGGAGCTGCTTGTTGACCCTGCATTCTTTACTTCCCTTAAGAGCAGACTACCCCATCTGATCAGGCATGTTGAAATCATGCCAAAGAGAATGAAAGCAACCAATGAGCTTAGCTGCTATCGCTATTCAGCCGTTATACACGCGAAAAGGCATAATACCCGGTCTCTTGAAATTCATCATGTTGGCCAAAACAACTGGATAGACTTTACAGATGAGGAACTGAGTCGCCAATCGCTCCTTGAGATGCTCAAAAACCCCCCTTCTTCAAATATCATCGCCTTGTCTAACATTCCTTACTCAAAGACCATTTTTGAGCGATTTGTTGTCAATTCGCTAAATCAAGGAATCGACCAAAATCGCAACGACAAGAATTGGCTCGTCTCTACGCATGAAATTGCCAAAACTCGACATTGTTTGAGCCCTCTCGATCTTGTCAATCTTGCACAAGAAGTTGGATGTAGAGTGGAGATAAGCTGGGCTCGACAATATTCCCAAAGGGGTGGTCTTGATGCTATCTTTCATCGCGTTGAGCCGCCTAGCGAGGGAAGCAGGGTTCTGTTTGAATTCCCGACCGATCACCAGGACCGGCCGTTAGATTTACTTAGCAGCAATCCCCTCCGACAGCACATTAATCAGGAACTTCAGGACAAACTTCTTGAGAAGCTGTCCGCACTATTACCTTCTTACATGGTCCCAGCAAGCATCATGGTGCTCGACAATATACCAGTTAACGAAAATGGAAAGTTTGACCGAAAAAGGCTGCTAAAGCTTTCTGAGTCGCAAAGATCTAGTCGAGAGACGCTTCGCCATCCAACAACTAAGTCAGAAATACTACTTAGAGCCGTATGGGGTGATGGACTTGGTCTCGACCCAATAACTATTAGCCTTGACGACAGCTTCTTCCAGCTCGGAGGCAACTCTATCACGGCAATGAATGTGGTAGCTCTGGGTCGCAAGAGTGGCTTGGCTTTCACAGTAGCAGACATATTCCGACACCCGAAGCTGGAGAGTTTAGCATCTCAGGTGCTTGTGTTGGAAAGCGCAGATAGTGGTCAGATTAAAAAGAGCGAGCTTTCCGGAACAGTGGAGCAGTCACACGCTCAGGAGCGTCTCTGGTTCGTGGAGCAATTGTACCCCGGGATGGACTGGTACTTGATGCCTTGTGCGATCCGGCTTCGAGGGTCTCTTGACCTTGGGGCTCTTAATGAGGCGCTGCTTACCCTAGAAAAACGACATGAATCGCTTCGAACGACGTTTTCAGCGGAAGATGGCACTAACGTCCAACTTGTCCGAGAGTTCGAGGCTAGGGAACTAAACATCATCGACGTATCGAATGAAAATTTAGCCGACATGATAAAACAGGATCAAACTATGCCTTTTGATCTTGAAAGCGAGCCGGGTTGGAGATTCACCATATTTCGTGTGAATAGAAATGATCACATCCTTTCTATGGTGATGCACCATATTATCTCTGATGGCTGGTCTTTTGATATTCTTCGCAAAGAATTAGCAACTTCCTACCAGGCCATACTCCAAGGCAAGGATCCTTTGTCAATATTGAATCCTTTACCAATCCAGTACAAGGATTATTCTGTTTGGCAAAGAACTCGAGACCAAGCCGAAGAACATCAGAGGCAGTTGGAGAAATTGACTAAGACACTCCAATCAAGTCGGCCTGCTGAATTTATTCCTGATAAGCCTCGTCCAAAGATTCTCTCTGGAAAGGCCGGGGTTAAGTCACTCAAAATCGATGGTATGCTACACGAGCATCTTCAGAAGTATTGTAAACGGAGCAACATCACACCATTCGTTGCACTTTTGGCCGTGTTCCGAGCTACCCTATATCGGCTCACTGGTGTCCGCGATGCGGTGATTGGTAGCCCAAATGCCAATCGCGATAAATGGGAACTAAAAAACATTATTGGATTCTTTGTAAATCTACAATGTATCCGGATTCTTATGGAAGAGGAAATAACTTTCAAGAGCTTAATTCAACAGGCTCAGGACGCCATGATATTTTCATTCACCAACCAAGAGGTTCCCTTCGAACAACTGGTATCGAGTCTCCAAAAGGGTAGAGATTTATCTCGCAACCCGTTAGCCCAAATTGCTTTTGCTGTTCACTCGCAGTTGGATTTGGCTAAATTTACTCTGGAAGGTGTGGACACAGAAACCCTAGGGTCTGGTGTGACAACCAGGTTCGATATGGAGCTACATTTCTACACCGAAAAAGACAGACTTTGTGGACAGTTAATATTTTCTGAAGAGCTCTATGAACCGGAAACAATCTCCACTATTCTTTCCACATTCCGGAAGATCCTGGTGCAAGGGCTCAAAGATCCCAATAGTACTATTTCATCGATTTCACTGCTAGACGATGAAGAGTATGCTAAGCTCAGCGACATGGGATTGATTGAGGTCAATAAAACAGGATATCCTCGAAATTCAAGTATCGTGGATGTTTTCAGAAGACAAGTTCAGCGTCATCCTGATAGCGTAGCCACAAAGGATGCCGGGATGCAACTCACATATGCTCAACTTGACGAAGAATCAGATAAAATCGCTTTATCATTACTGCAACGGTCCCTTCCCGCTGAAGCTCCAGTTGGTGTTTTTGCCAATCGTTCTTGCTACACAATTATTGCTTTCCTTGGTATTCTGAAGGCAAACATGGCCTGTGTGCCATTTGATATCAAGACTCCAGCGAAGCGCATGCAGTTTATCCTCTCATCTTTAAGCGGTCAAACACCAATATTACTTGGTCCTGGACTCGACCCACCTGTGTCATCCGAGGACGCTGAATTCGTTCACATGACAGAAATTTTGGACGCTGAATGCAATACCAGTAGAGTAAGCAGAATTGCACTATCGCGAGGACCCTCGCCAACCAGCCTGGCCTACATAATGTTCACATCTGGATCAACCGGCACACCCAAAGGAGTCATGCTCGAACATAGAGGCATTGTTCGATTAGCTAAGGATGATACCGTTATTAGCCACATGCCCACAGATATAGTAATGTCTCACCTCTCAAACCTTGGCTTTGACGCTTCGATATGGGAGATATACACAACTTTGCTCAATGGGGGTACTCTAATCTGCATTGATGCTATGCAGGTGTTGGACCATAGTGCTTTGATTCAAATCATCACTAGGGAGAAGATTCGGGTAGTCTTCCTCACAACAGCCCTTTTCAAACAATACACCGCTCAATGCCCGGATCTCTTTCGGACATTGGATGCGATATGTATTGGGGGCGAACGATCAAACATAGAAGACATGTTTGCTGCACAAAGAACTATGAAAGGAAAGATTTTGAATGCATACGGGCCAACAGAAAACACATCATTTAGTACCATATACAATCTTTTACCAGGAGAGATGAGCACTACCGGTGTCCCTATTGGTCGGTCTCTCAACAACTCCGGTGCTTTCATTATGGATTCCCAGCAACAGCTTGTTCCTCTAGGCATTGTTGGTGAGCTGGTTGTAACAGGCGATGGCCTAGCTAGGGGATACCTCAACCCCGAAAACAACATCAACAGGTTCATTTTCATCGAGATGAATGGTCGGCAAATGAAGGCATATCGAACAGGGGATTATGCACGATATAGGCAATCTGATGGTCAATTAGAATTCCTGGGCCGTATCGACGGGCAGATTAAAATCCGAGGCAACCGTGTTGAGTTGGGAGAGATTGAGCATGCCTTGCGTGGTCACAGCGCCGTGATTGACGCAGCAGTTGTCATACATCAGCGCGGCGACAACGACAATAGCCTGCTTTCTGCTTTTGTGACAGTTGACCAGACAAAGTCTCACCCTGAGCTTGGCGATGCTAGCAATAAGCAGCCTGATGATTTGGAGGCTGATCAAGTCGAGATGTGGAGTCAGTTTTTTGATACTGATAGATACCTCGATATTGACAGCTTCAGACCCGAAGAAATTGGCCGAGATTTCTTATCTTGGACCTCCATGTATGATGGAACCGAAATCGACAAAGCTGAGATGAATGAGTGGCTCGACGACACAATCCGCACAATCCGCAACGGAAGAGCCCCTGGCCACGTTCTGGAGATAGGAAGTGGGTCGGGCATGATTTTCTTCAATCTTTTAGACGGTCTCCAGAGTTATACTGGCATTGACCCATCTCAAAAAGCTGTTGACTTTGTCAACTCGATGGCACAGTCGATTTCAACACTGAAGGGCAAACTAAAAACATTGGTAGGAACAGCATCAGATATTGTTGAACTCAGCTTCCCCTATCAGCCTAACCTAGTGATTCTCAACTCGGTTGTTCAATACTTTCCTAATAAGGATTATCTGGAAAAAGCTATCGAGAGCCTCATTCACCTTGAAGGAGTTCAGACGATATTCTTTGGCGATATTCGATCATATGCACTATATGAACAATTTCTCTCACATAGGGCATGGGTCCTGGCTGGAAGTGGAGCAAGCAAAGCCGAAATTAACCGCATAATGAAGGACATGGAGCAAGCCGAGTCAGAGCTTCTAGTTGATCCTGTCATTTTTACTGCTCTGCCAATTCGGTTCCCCGATATAATCGAGCATGTGGAAATCCTGCCAAAACTGATGAAGGCAACAAACGAACTAAGTTGCTACCGCTATGCTGCTGTCATTCACCTGAAGACACAAGAAGAATCAGCAAGAACCATACACAGCATAGGCGAAAATGAATGGATTGACTTTTCGAGTCAGAATCTGGACCGAACTTCTCTTCTACGTCTCCTGCAGACTAGCATGTCTTCATCGACATGCAAAATAGCTGTGGGCAATATTCCCCATAGTAAAGGCATTGTCGAAAGGTGTGTCCTAGACTCTCTCAGCAATGTCAAAGATGAAAGGTCCGACAACGGACATTGGATGCTATCTGCCAAGAGGGAAGCCAAAGATATCCCGGCACTGTCTGCGATAGAATTGGTAGACCTAGCCCACCAGACCGGCTTCCGAGTTGAAATCAGTTGGGCGAGGCAACATTCTCAACAGGGTGGCTTGGATGCAATCTTCCACCGCTTATCCCCCGTAAATGGAGAAGAAAGAACCTTGTTCCATTTCCCAACAGACTATCACTGGCGGCAAACACAGTGCTTGACAAGCCACCCCCTGCGACACCGGGCCACTCAAAATATCAAACAAGACATCCTTGACAGCCTTCGTACTCAGCTACCAAGCTACATGGTACCGCAACACATCAGTATACTCGAAACTATGCCTCTTAATTCCAGTGGCAAAATCGATCGCCAATCTCTTGCCTCAGAGCCCCTGCCGAAAACAGTTACTCAAAGCTCGAAGCATCAGCCATCGTCCGACGTTGAGCTGCAGATGCAGACAATCTGGGCCGACATTCTCAAGATAAGCCCCGAGGAAATAGGCCTGGAAGATGGTTTCTTCCAGATTGGAGGCGACTCACTGGCTGCAATGAAAGTGGTAGCAGAGGCCCGGAAACTAGGTTTAGTGGTGACCGTCGCAGACATATTCCGACAACCAAAACTGAAGGACGTAGCCAATCAAGCCGCCACTGCGGCCATTACTGCAAACGACAGTCTGCCAAGCATCGCACGGAATGAATATTATGGACCAACAAATCAGTCCTTTGCGCAAGAGCGATTATGGTTCCTGGACCAGCTGTACCCTAACCTCGACTGGTATCTCATGCCATTCGCTATTCGACTGCGCGGGCCACTCGATGCCAACGCACTCCATAGCGCACTTGTTTCGCTAGAACAGCGCCACGAAACCCTGAGAACAATTTTCGTATCGCGATTTGGCGTCAACATGCAAGAGGTTCTGCCCATTCAAGACCGGGAGCTGCAAATTATCGATATGCAAGGTAATGAAGAGGCCCTGGAGCAGGCTTTGAGGAAGGACCAGACAACCCCATTCAATCTGCAAATTGAGCCAGGTTGGCGGCACAAAATTTACCGAATGGAATCAGAAGATTATGTTCTTTCCATCGTCATGCACCACATCATTTCCGATGGATGGGCTGTGGATGTCATGCGAAAGGAATTGGCGGCCTTCTACGTGGCTGCAGTACGCGAGACGGACCCACCACTGGAGCCGCTACCAATTCAGTACCGAGATTTTGCCATTTGGCAACGACAAGAGGAGCAAATCGCCAAACAGCAACATCAACTGGAATACTGGGTTCAAGAGCTGGCTTCGAACCGACCGGCCGAGTTTCTTAGCGACAAGCCTCGCCCAGCCGCCCTCTCCGGCAAGGCAAGCAGTGAGCAGTTCAGGATTGAGGGTCCATTATTCAGGAAGCTTCAGGAGTTTTGCAAGGAACGAAATGTCACCCATTTCACTGTGTTTCTCGCAGCTTTCAGGTCTGTCCATTACCGGTTAACCGGCGTGGATGATGCTACAATTGGCTCACCGAATGCAAACCGAGACCGATGGGAACTAAAAGATGTTATTGGATTTTTTGTTAATCTACAATGCATTCGAATCAAAGTCGAAGATGAAACATTTGAACAGCTTGTCCGCCAGGTTCATAAAACTGCTACGGATGCTTTCGCCAATCAGGACGTTCCTTTTGAGGAGATTGTCACCAAACTGAACACTACACGAGACATTTCTCGCAATCCACTCGCACAGATGACGTTTGCCGTCCACTCTCAGGTAAACATAGGGAGGTTTGAACTCGAGGGTGTAGAAGCCCAGACATTAGGGTTTGGTATTACCTCGCGATTCGACGCCGAATTCCATTTTTTCCTCGAGAAGGATGCCTATCAAGGACAGTTTATTTACTCCACAGACTTATTTTACCCTGAAACAATCCGCGGAATTCTGTCCAGCTTTGAGTCACTTCTTACTCAATGTCTAGATCATCCACAACTTCCGATAAAGTCGCTACCGCTACTGGATGAGAGTGCTTACATGGCCCTCGAGAAGACAGCTCTCGCGCAAGTCCACCAAACAAACTATCCCCGAGAGTCGAGCATCATCGACATCTTCCAGCAGCAGGCCATCACCAATCCTAGGGCGTTGGCAGTGAAGGATTCCGTCACAAGCCTAACGTACGCTCAACTCGACCAAAGGTCCGACTTGCTTTCCCGACGGTTAGCAACATATTCTCTTACTCCCGAAACTCTAGTCGCTGTATTTGCCGAAAGGTCCTGCGAGGCTATTGTTGCATTTTTGGCAATTCTCAAGGCCGGTTTAGCGTATCTCCCTCTAGACGTGAAAGCGCCGCACAATCGTCTAGAAAATATTCTCTCATCCATCCAAGGCTCAAGGCTCATTTTGTTGGGCTCCAGTGTGCAACAATTCGCCAGTGAGCTTGAGAATACGAAATTCGTTCGCATTACGGATCTTTTAGACAATAGCCGAGGCCTCGACATTTGTAGTTTGCACACACCCAGTCTTCCGAAACCTTCCAGCCTCGCATACGTCATGTTCACTTCAGGCTCGACTGGCAAGCCGAAAGGAGTCATGATCGAGCATCGAAGCATTGTGCGTACAGTGAAAGAAAGCAACTTCATGAAATACGTACCCGCTGGTGCAACTATCGCTCACATTGCAAACATTGCTTTTGACTTTTCGACATGGGAAATCTATGCTGCGCTATTGAATGGCGGTGCTGTCATTTGCGTTGATTCTTCAACGGTTTTAGACACCACGGCCTTGAAACACGCACTTGGTGAAAACAAGGTTCAGGCGTTGGGTATAACAACTGCCTTGTTCAAGCAGCATCTGGCACAGGACTCTTCCATATTTAACCTACTGGATGCGGTGTTAGTAGGTGGCGAGCGTATGGACCCACAAGACATGTCCATTGCTTGCCAGCACACCAAGGCACATATACTCCATGTGTATGGTCCTACAGAAAATACTAGCTTCAGCACCTTTTATCATGTAATAGGAGGCGAGCTGTATGCTAATGGAGTGCCCATCGGCCAGGCACTCAGCAACTCTGGCGCCTACATCATGGACTCCCAGCGTCGATTACTTCCACCTGGGGCCACTGGAGAGCTTGTGGTTACCGGAGACGGTCTAGCACGGGGCTACATGGATCAGTACCGCAATATAGATCATTTTATCTCCATTACAATCGATGGAATACAGATTAAAGCTTATCGAACCGGCGACTACGGACGAGTTCGTGTCTCTGATAACCAGCTAGAGATATTTGGGCGAATGGATAACCAGGTCAAGATTCGTGGTAATCGAGTTGAACTGGGAGAAATTGAACACATGTTGCTCAGTCATGACTTCGTCGACAGCGCGGTGGCCCTGCTGCGGAACAAGGAAGCGAATGGAGAGAGAGAGCTCCTGACCTTCATCACACTTTGCAATATCAGTGCAGAGACCCATCAACAATTGGACAATGATCATGAACTCGATCACGTAGAGATGTGGGGAGGTAAATTCGATGCGGAGACATATTCAAGCTTTGATAAGATTGAACTCGAAACAATTGGAAGGGACTTTGTTGGATGGACATCAATGTACGATGGTGCCCAAATCAACAAGGAGGAGATGAATGAGTGGTTAGACGATACCATCAAAACGATACAGAACGGAAAGCCACCTAGAAAGATATTAGAAATCGGCTCAGGCTCAGGAATGATCTTGTTCAACTTGGCTCAAGACATGGATAGCTATGTTGGGCTTGATCCTTCCGAGAGAGCGGTGGAATTTATTTTGGGACTATCAAAGACAATGCCTGCGCTGGCAGACAAGGTAACAATGTATAAGGCGGCAGCGACAGACATTGGGCGTCTCCAACAAAACACTGCACCGAGCCTTACAATCATGAATTCGGTTGTCCAGTATTTCCCTAGCCAGGAGTACCTTTTGAAGGTAATCCAAGCCATTGTGGAGCTCCGCAGTGTCGATACCATCTTCTTCGGAGATATTCGATCATATGCCCTACACAGACAGTTTCTCGCCAGTAGAGCCTTGTACATTACAAGCTCTGACGCAAGCAAAAGTGAGATTCGTCGTATTATATCGGACATGGAAGGGTCCGAAAATGAGCTTCTTCTTGATCCGGCGTTCTTTACAAGCTTATCAGCTCGATTGCCTGGTAGTATCAAGCACGTCGAGATTTTACCCAAGAAAATGAAGGCCACGAATGAGCTTAGTAGCTATCGTTACACTGCTATAGTTCATCTCAATGACCAGTTACTTCAACAGCACCAAACTATTTACAAGATTGAGCCCGGAAAATGGATCGATTTCATGGAACAGGGTTTGAGCCGCAGCTCATTGATACAGCTCTTGGAAGGCGCACCGACCAATTCGCCAATTGCTGTTTGTAATATCCCCAACAAGAAGACTGTTTTCGAACGTCTAGTGGTTGATTTGCTCTATGACGACTTGTCTGACGAGCGTGATGACAAGAATTGGATTACATTGGTTGATGAGATGACTCACAAGTATAATGCTTTAAGCGCAATGGACTTGACAGAGCTCTCTCAAGAAGCTGGGTATCGTGTTGAAATCAGTTGGAGCCGGCAGCACTCTCAAAAGGGCGCTTTGGATGCCATCTTCCATCAGCTACAACCAATGAATGGAGAGGACAGAGTTCTATTCCAATTCCCCGCTGAGGCAGACAATCGGCCGATTCATTCATTCAGTAACCATCCAATGCAGCACCAAGAAATCCAGAGGGTGAAGGAAGACCTACACGATACTTTGCGCAACAACCTTCCTTCCTATATGGTTCCAGAGGTCATTAACGTTTTGACTGAAATGCCAATCAATGCAAACGGAAAAATCGATCGACAAGCACTATTGTCGCAAGCCCAGCCACAAAGCTTGCGACGTGGTGCAATCCGACAGCCCGTTTCTGAAACGCAGCGCAAGATTCAGATCATATGGAGCAAGGTGCTCAATATCGATCCTGCACGGATAGGGTTGGATGATGATTTCTTCCGACTCGGAGGCAGTTCCATTTCTGTCATCAAGGTTGTCAGTGAGTGTCGCAAGGCTAGGCTCCAGCTTGCTGTGGCAGACATCTTCCGGCACCCTACACTGGCTGATACGGCTGATCAAGCTATGAAGCTGGCAGTAGACTACTCGCCTGAGGATATCAAACAGTTTGCGCTCCTCGGAAGCCAGGTTGACATGAACTCAATTTTCCATTGTGTTTCAACCCAATGTGATCTACCCATGGAGTCTATTGAGGATATATATCCATGTACGCCACTTCAAGAGAGTCTGATTCGCATAACCTTGAAGAACCCTGGGGCCTATATCATCCAAGCCTCGTTTGAACTGGACTCGAATGCGTCAGTTGAGGCAATTTGCAGTGCATGGGAGAGGGTAGTTGAAGCATTCCCCATTCTTCGTACTAGGATTGTGTATCACGAAGACAATGGCTTTCTCCAGGCTGTTGTGAATGACAAAATAGACTGGGCTGTGGAGACATCGCTCGACCGATGTATCCAAGCCGGAAGAGCACTCCCAGTGGGCATGGGCCAGCCTCTCACCCGTTATACACTGGTCAAGAACAAAGAGACAAACGCCCCGCGCTGGTTTGTCTGGACAATACATCACGCACTTTATGACGCATGGAATTTGCCTGTGATAATGAACGCAGCTGCACAAGCGTATAAAGGCGAGAAAGTTGTCCGAGGTCCCCCATTCCAATCTTTTATCAAGTACATCAATGATAAGGATGCCGAGGAAATTTGCAAATACTGGAAATCTTCTCTGTCGGGCTACAATGGCGTCGCTTTCCCGACGTTGCCTCCATCTATTGACCAGCCAACTGTAAATGAAACCATGGAGCATCCTTTGGCTGTGCCACAACGAGGTGGCACGGGCATTACAACGGCAACACTAATACGTGCTTCCTGGGCGTTGGTAATTCGGCAGTTTACTGGTGCAGACGATGTTGTTTTTGGTATCACGGTAAACGGGAGAAGTGTTCCTGTTTATGGCATTGAAGAGATGGCTGCACCTACCCTGGCAACTGTTCCGGTTCGTGTTAAGCTACGTGGCGACGAAAGTGTTTTACTATACTTGAGCAAGCTACAGCAGCAATCCATCGATATGATACCATTCGAGCAAACTGGGTTGGACAGAATCAGCAAGATTTCTTCAGATTGCCAACAGGCCTGCAATTTCCAAACGCTCCTCATTATCCAACAACATCAGGAACACAAGACAATCAACATGGGTGACACAAAGAATGCGCCTTGGAGACTACACAGCGTCGACCAAAAACGAGGCATGAAAGTTCTGTCACTCGATATTTTATTTCTCGACGAAACGATTGTCGCTAGGGCCAGCTTTGATTCTCGAATTATCAAGCGCGAGGTAGTGCATAAGCTACTTGGTAATTTACAATCTACGATGGTGGAGCTGGATAACGCAAAAGCTGCAGAGTGCTTAGCAGACCTTGATGTATTTACAGAGGTTGAGAAGGCGATTGGACAAGCTTTTTAGTGATTTAATTGTATATAATAGTCCGTTAACTAGATTAGCTAGATAAATAGGACATGCTATATAGGTATTTCCTTGAGCATTGCAAAGACAGTCTCCGATTAAGAAGAATGCACAGCGTACTAAGTGATAAAGTTAAAGGCAATGCAATATACCAAAGCCTTTACCTCAACACAGAGACGTAGAGCATTTCTCCCTCAGGCCTCTAAAAAGTCTTCGCTGTAAATTTATGCGCAAGCTGTGCAGACAGCCGCTGCTGCTGCCTGGACTGAGAGAGCTGTAGCAAGCCCGCAGTTGCTGAGGACACAGTTAAGTGCGGAGGCTTGGACAGCTGCAGAGCTACTGCATTGACAGGCGATGTTGCTGCAACCCACAGCGGACGCTGCAGAGGTAATGCAAGGAACCTGGCAAGTTTGGTCAGCATATCATGCATCTGCAGCATTTGGGTTTCAAAGGAAGCAGCGTACACCGCAGGTGGGAATGGCTGAGGTCGCTGGGCAGTCGGTTGTGTCAGCTTGGGGAAGACCGAACACGCAGCCAGAAAGGGCAGAGATGGCAATTGCGACGGTGAACTTCATTTTAGCTTGTTGAATGTAATCTCAAAGTGATGAAAGCAGGCCTATGGTCTGAACATACCATCATAGAGGACAATTTCACGATATTTATACCTTTTTGTTCCCTTGTACTCTGCTATTATTTATGCAATTACGTACGATGGAAATTGAACTTCATCCGGATGTCGGGTATATATCAGGCGTTTTATTGTCTCGCTAAAGCTCATTGGCTGCCAAAACGGAATGGTTCCCCGATGCGAAACTAGTGGAAACCGGCAAAGTTGCCCCATGGGACTTCGCATCTGACTGCCCGCTCCAGCATCACTAGTCGAGGGGTAAGAGCGGGCGATCGGCCGAGGAATGCAACAGCGGACTTCTATTAACCCAATCGCATGTGAATATTGACAGGTTTCAATGACGCATGTGCCTGGGTAGCGGCTGCTTTGTATCAAATCCCATTATCCGATTGATGGAATGAGATGTCTGTTACCCCGCATTCACTTGAATTAATAGCCGAGTTATTGCCCATACATAGCTAGTACTGTAAATGATATATCTTCCCAGAAATAATGTGACTTGATTTACTGAACTTGGTTAGTACGATTTAACGAAGAGTATTTTGGCTTAGTTTACATATTCCACCCAAGAAATAATTCCTACTTTATGCATTTCATCCAAAGTGTCCTCCGTCGTGCCGCTCTTTTGAAGGGAGCCCTGAAGTTGACCGTGTATCCTCTGCTCAAAGTCTGTCCTCTCTTCCAGCTCCTCTGTGAAGCTCAGAGAGTCCCCTTGACCATTTCAGGAAGGGTTGCTTCATCGGCATGACCATGTTGATAGTCAAGACTGGGCATATCTGGCCGACAAGTATCCCAAAGCCCTTTACATACTTCCGGCAGGATTACTTGGTTACAAGGGTATCCCATTTGCAGGCAAAGTGCCTTTGTCGTGAACCTGTCGAGCCAGCTGTCAATCGAATGCACGATGGCCGCGTTCATCTATCAGTCAAGACCCTCGTTCCAATGGTCTATCATTGTCAACTTTAGATGATCTATAATAGAGTAGTTCGTATTTGCCCCTTTCAAACGATGTAGCAAACAGTAACTAGACGTCGAAAGTTGGCATCGTAGAGATAGCCCATTGTATCAAGATCGTCAACCCAGTGGCCTTTATTATGAACAGTAACAACCGACTCGACAAGTCACTATCTTGGCAGCCGTACGTCCCGATGGGCACCGGGAGAATAAAGCCCGTGAAAGAAAGATGGAGCGATGTTTGTAAAACGGATTCTCCAATTTGCCTTCCAAAGGGGCGTACGTCGCGAACATCGAATCCGATCGGTCCGGCTCATAGGCCTTGGGTATCTGGTGGCACTAGCAACGCAATACCCGGCTTCCGACGTTCCCCGTGACGCAGCTTATTTGGAAGAGAGATGGGCTTCGGAGGAGTTACATAACAATGGTGTGGCGATATGCAGCGAGTCCCCTATGGGCATTGCCCTCTTGAAATTTGCTGGTGGGAATGAAAAGGAGCCAGAGTTGAATGTGGCGATGCACGAAAAGGTATGCGCCAAATCCATTGGGATGGCTGAGAACCTCTTGAGAAATGCAGGCCCCTTTGAGAGATAAGTTGAATCACGCAAAATTTTCTGGGCAATTCTGGTCCATGACATGCTTTAGACACTTTGGGTTGTAACATTGATTGAGACGGTTGCGTCTGGGAGTAGTGTGTAGATTTTGGCGACTATAGCAAGAGCCCTAAGTGACAGCGAAAGGCTCACTCTCGACTCGTCTTGAACAAACCGACCCAAATGAGTCAAGTTGGCTGTCTTTCTCAGCATTTTATTCTCAATCGCCTTTTGGAAGATGTGATGCGGCACTAACATGTCCTTTTAACTCTGATTTTCCATGTCCTCGCGGTGCCCTGATGCATATAGAGCGCAGCTGAAAACATCATCAGTAACAAAATGAAAGTCCATTCTTCTGGCAAAGCACAATTCATAGTCACCCCAGATGTCTAGGTCCACGTCTGCAAAATTCAATTGTTCCGACGCTGTTGTGTGCAAAAATAGTCAGGAATCTAATCCAGCACATAGTGTAACGGTCTGGTCTTAACCTGCAAGGTAAACCAAAGGGTTTATATTTGCGGGCAGATCAGGCATGCTGGTCTGAGCAATATAAGGGATAATATAAAAATCATTACTATTTAGTAATAAATTAATTAGTTAAGTAGATTAATTAAAGGTAATTAAATTATATTAAAAGCTAAGTTATATCTTATTAGTAATAATTCCTAGATAAAGGCCTTTTTCTTAGGGCTTAATTATATATTAAATAGAGCTACCCTAAAGAGTAATATTTCTAAAGAAGTATAGTATTCTTTATAAGCTAATACTTTAATAATTTATTAGTTTTATAAATATAGCCTTAATTATTATAATAAGTTTAT
>NAGG01000729.1:0-41516 GCA_003031705.1 Calonectria naviculata | reverse complement strand
GGTATGGACTGGACGAGTGGGCGGGTGGATCATGGCGTGCGGAGGAGTAATGGAGGGACGGAACACATCGAGGCTTCAATTCCAAGAGGATGGGGTGTTTGTTAGGGATGAGCCGAAAAAATTAGCCATAAGGTGCAGAAAGAAGCGACTCAGTGGGACTGACATGCAAATCGCAATGGAGAGGTCTGAACCTGAGATGTCTGTACAAATGTAAATAGGAGCTCTCTAGGTCGTATTTTGGTTCATTAACTGGCCTCTTGACGTGACGACGGTGCCAGTCAGCCTATGCTGGCGTATCAAAGTAGACGGTTTGGTACGTTGCTGGTGGACCGCTGGGTGCCCCCTCGCCTCGCCTTTTCAACGGCCTTGGCCTTCGCTTCATTCGGTTACGCTTGGCCACTCCCCAGTGTCGGTTCGTTTTGATGGGGAGGTAATAATCACCTACCGAGCCAAGTCAAAAACAGATCTTGCTCCACAGAAAACGCGCTTGCATGCACTGGTCATGTTGCACTGCTAAGTTGCTCCCTCTTCAGGTTGCCCCGACCGCTCAGCCTTCCATCTCCCCTCTACCCGCCCACAAGGGGATGGATGGGTGCGCTGTGCTCAATTTGCTCCTCTAGCGGTAATTAACCGTTAACCCGCTTTGCCTTTGTCGCCTAGGATGGGTTCCGAGGAAAAGTAGCATCCGTCCATCCCCGCCATGCTTCCAGCCGCAAGGTGGGTCGGTCGGAGGCTCCTTGAGGAGGGGAAGTGGGTATACGCTGGACGACAGGGCAGCGCGGATACACTTTTTGCGGCATGTACCTGTACCTGTCGCATAATATCCACTAGTAGTACTTGGAATTAATTCCACCTCCTGTCCGGGGATTTACAAATGCTGGGCAGTACCTCAAGAAACCAGACTACATGAAGCAGCACCTCTACTGTAGCATTTTCCCACTTGGGCGTTTCCGTAACTTGTTTTCGCATTTGCCTCGGCGATATTCTGCTGGCGCCAAGACCAGGTGAGAAGATGGTACTGGAAATCGCTCTCTTGGCCTGGGATGTGTAGGACCCCGCCATTTGCCTGCCCGCTGATGCCCAATTCTTGGCCGCAGATTACCCGGTCTTTATTCGTCAACGATGTACACATTTCGTGGCACTGTGGTTCCGTGAGCCCTAGCGGCCTCGGAAATCCAAAATGCGAGCATGTCTTGAAGAGATTTGACGCCTCTTAGCGTGGCTTGTCCAAAGATGACAATCACCACGAGTAGCATGTGGATGCATATCGTCCGTAGGCGCCGTCAAACTTTGGTCTTGCTCAATCATATTTCTCTCATGCGCACCTTTTATCCCACTAATTGCGAAGAATAAGTAGGCATCAATGCGGTATGGGTAGCCTAGAGAAATTGATAGAGGAATGGCGATTCTGCCTGAGCAAATTTGCGTATCAACTAACTACCACTGGTTATGAAAACGATGTGCATCTTTCTCAACTAGATATGTTTTAGGTCGACCTCAATCACATCGTATACCATATAATACCCAGCATGCCATTCATGTTAATCTAATAGCCGGCAAATATAACCGCTAATACAAGCCTGCTGTTGGGAGTTTCAAAGCCAGATAGTAAATGCTCGCGAACATGCTGATTTGGAAAGTGCCAACGCGGGATCTTCCAGCCACATAATCTTACTCGCCCCTGCTAGCACACCTTTTTACCAAGGCAAGCCTAGTGTTCACCTCTACTATGGATGCTATGTAGAGCTATTCATAATCATATCTTGGCCCCTTTATCTAATTTTCGTCATCTCAAAGCAACCCATACCAACTATACCGTTCTTCACGCAGCTAGTTGTTCGATTTCGTCATTGCGAATGGTCCTAATATCTCCATGCTACGTAATCACTGCTGGTGGTGCCTGAACATGCCGATGGCGGTCGTTGTTAACACTGACCTGCACCGCTAGTTGTCAATAAATTTTCTCTCTTACGCGCACGCAGTACTGTGCTGACAGGCTTCAGCTGCGGTGCTAACTGATATCCTCTGCTTCTTCTTTTTATTATGATTATGATTATGATTCCCAATTTCCCCTCCCCCAGTCCATACTATACTTATCGAGGGTAGCCATTCTGTAGCCTAGTGCTTGATGCCAGACCGAGTCTCCACGCCGATATCGCGGTTCTGCATCTTTATTGTCCTTTGCCACAAGCCTCGATGACCAGAAACCATGAAGGTTATTATTTTCGGTGGTTTATACAAAGCATGTGTCCAAGATCTTCCTCATAATCAATTCAGGCCAGCAATTAGACTGACCTTAACTCAACCAGTGAATGAAGATTGATATGTCAATTTTAAGGCACATGTCGTCCTATTCTGCCGATACTAAGTTAGTATTCATTCGTTTCATTCACCTGATGTATACTTTAACATGAGTTGCAGCAAACTGCATGTCTATCGCGGACATCAGCCGTCATACGCAGGATTTATCGTGAGCCATGAATTTGCCGGAACCATGGTCCGAGTGGGCCCAGCCGTCAAAATAGCTCGGGTCGGTGGTAAGGTTGTGGCGCCCCTACACACTAGGAGTGTGTAGTTCCTTCATCTTCGCTAAACCGCAGGCGAGGTTTGACATTGATGGTTTATGCTTTTATTGCCTAAAAAGTTCCCTCAGCTTGCTGCCACGAAACTAATCATTCGGCTGCGAGGCACTTTATGGTGACGAGGCAGAGTATATTCGAATTCCTATGGTAGATGTGAAAGCTCCAGACACTATATCTGACAGGCACGTCTTCTGATGGCCGATGTTTTCACCATTGGATTCTTCAGAATGAAAAGCGTGATAGCCATATGCCCTTCCCAACATTTGTCAATCGGTTATTGTAGTGGTGGGTTGTGTGCCTATGTGCTATCGCGGCTGGCGCCAGCTGCCAGCCTCGTTGTCTCTTTGCTATTGACAGCTTAGATAGTCGCTTGATCTTGGTTCAACGGCCAGGGGTGAAGCCTCCAAAATGTCAAAACGACAATGATAGTATGGAACCATGTATCAAGCAAGCGACTGGTGGGCGAGGCTCTGCTGTGATTATCGGCTAGGCTCCCGCTTTGAGGGCAACATATGATTTGAAGAGGCGCCGTTTGGGGCGATCAGTAGTTTAGGAGTGCATAACGAAGAGATATACTTATGAACTAAAATACATTGAGTCTTCACATGCGCTGATCAACAAAAGTTCCATGGACGGGGATGAAATGCATACTCATGTAAACCGGGACTTGGGCCAATAGTAAGAATTGGTAATACTACCGTAATAATGTAGAGGAAGAAAATTCGATGGTAGATGGGCCGAAGCCCTGCCAGAAGCTGCTAGAAGAAGGAAACATGCACATTGGCCACTAGGCACTAGGGTGCCGCCGTATTGTACGGTTTTAAGGCTAACATGGCTACGTTTCATGTTCGACTACGTGATGCCGCTCTTCGAGACGCCAAAAGGCTACGAATGATTTGAACAGAGAAAGACCCAAAAGGTTGGCTTTATGTCTTAATAGTCCCTCCTGGGTACGGAGAGATAAAAGCCTTGTCATTGTGTGCAACAAATTGTATTGATGTTTGTCCGCGTTTTTTCCCAGCTGCAGTCCATGACGCTGCAACAGCTCTCGCTCTCCTCCTAAACCTTTTTCTGTTTATTGTTGGCCTTTCTAACTTAACTAATATACAAATTAATGGACTTAATAACCACGTCTATCTGTTTTTAGTTAGCTTTTTGTTGGTTCATCAGCTCGCTCTTTGTAGCACGCAGCCGGTCTCTCGTTGCCCTTAGGGTCGGATCTGTGGCTGCTTATTATTAGCTATTGATCTTGCTATTGAGAGATGCACTTACAATCTGCGACGCGGTGGAGACCTTTTTCAAGGCAGGACATTGGGGATGACGGGTCTTTGAGGTAGTGCCGTGATGTGTTTGGCGTCGGTAACTGGCTCGTTTGCGGAAGTGGATGTGGAAACTTTCAATTTCAAGCAGATCTGTTGGGCTTTTTATTCTTGTATTGCGATTGACTTTTGTGCGCTTCGCGGTGCATTGAAAAGCTTGACAGTAGGCCGTTGACTCAGGTCGGTACCAGGATTCTGGAAAACGTTAAGCCATGTCATTTTGGTCACTCTTTCAAGGCTGGGCAGAAGTCTCATTGCAGCCTCATTCACTATTTTTTTGACTTTTCGGCAATCGTTTACTGTGTCCTTCTCATGAGAATATGGCTTCAATAGAAGAGGAAGTAGCAAGGAAAAAAAGATGTCTTAATAGTTTGTTGCAGATCAGAAATGAATGGTCGATGGTTAGTTCTGACGGGGCTTTACCATGCCCTCATGCATGAAATAATACACAACAGTAGAGTCATTATGTACAGTAGCTAGCAGGATCCTCTTAGCTCTAGGCCCTGAATGTCGAATCGAATCAAAAATGCCGGCAAAGCCACCAAGCGTCCACTTCTCCTCCGGATGCACTGCTAGCACCCACTCATGCTCGGGATCTTGAAGTATTGGTCTGGCAGTGGTATCTTCTTGTGCAAGAGCGGCAATTTGATCGTCTGGATGCATATATAGTCGCCGAGGAGGGAGTCCTCTTATCAATGGCCGCTGACCGGGTGTGCCGTGGACTTGAAGGGAAACCCAATCGTGCTGGTCTTCCAGATTTCGTAGAACAGTCGATGTGAGGTCGATTACGGGATTGTGCCAAAGAGCCATTGTGTGCAGGTAGTAGGACGTTGAAAAATTTTTTATCAAGTCACCATTGAAGTACTCCGGGCTAATGGGACGAGGGGCAAAAAGCACAAAAAGTTTTCAGGAGCGGACGTGTGAGGGCAGTGCTCATTATTGTCAACAATGGTTGTGCATCCTGCCAACAAGATGGAAAAAAAAAAATATACGCGTATGAATGAAGTACGACTGTGTACGTCAAAAAGTGAAGGGCCCTAGTCAATTTAGGCGCTAAGTCATAGCGAGCGAGCACAAGACCCCTCCCTCCCTGCCAAGAGTGATTTCAGGCTTAATGAAGATGATACTCAATGTGAAGTACCACTACATCAAAACTACGGCCGGCATTGCCTTGGTCTAGCATCAAATGGTATGGGAAATAGCTGTAACCTTGTGTACTGGTTTCCTAAGAATACTGCTCTCGAGGTACCCAGCTTTATGGCTACAGTTTATCTATCCTCGAATTTCGGCCACATGACGCGACCTGGGGCCGGCGTTATGGCTGGTTAGTGGCTTGGACCTAGCCCAGGCTGATCATGATGTCGCAACGTCGTATTTGGACAACAAGCACAATCATAAAGCGGCCCTTTCTCTATCAGGGGCAAGGCTATGTCAACCAAGCAGCCTCCCGACAGCGGTAGCGAATAGCTTCCTTTCATCGAACCTTGTTCTATTTCGCTGCGCCCAGAAGGCTGAAATACTTCCCCGCCTCCGTTTCCTATTGCAAGCCGCCAACCCACATCTCCAGCGCGCCTCTCAACTTTGGACCGTCCGATTTGCCGGAAGAACTCTTTGCTTCAACTAGCGCTCTGGCAGCTACAGTGTTCTCGAGGCCAGCTGCACTTTCTTGCAGAATTCACTCACCACATTTGATTATAACACAGGCTTTAACAGCGACAGAGCAACTCCGGATGAGCAACACGGCCCCAGCTGGCATCAAAACGCAATCATGCTTCACACGGGGCATGGATAAGCAGTTCACCGACGAGCCAGCTGCCGCCGCGCCCTTTCCCAATGGATATCACTTCGCCCCTCGTCGCCCATTTTCTCAATCCGTGGTGCGAGGGGCTAGCGCATTTTGGAGCTACTTCCTGACCCCTGTGGGCTTCTCTATAACGGTATATGGTCTCAATATTGTCGCCTGGGGTGGCATGCTATTCCTACTCCTTTGGTAAAGATGTTTGATGGCCTCTGCTGAAATGAGAGAATGCTAATGGCCAACAGTAATGCCTCTCCTGCAATGTGCAACCCGTCATGCAATGATATAAGCTCTCCACGACGCAAATGGATCGAATGGGACTCACAGGTTTTGAATGCTCTGTTTTGTGTCACGGGTTTTGGGCTGGCTCCCTGGCGATTCCGAGACCTCTATTTTTTGCTTCAATATCGACTGCAGGGCAAGATTATTGCCCTTAGGCATCTAGCAGGCATCCACCGTGGGTGGTTTCGACTGCCAGGGTCAACTGAGCTACCTCAAGATATTGGTCCGCATAACATTACGGAAAGGCTCAGCAAGGTTTCATCCAGTTCGGTGCCATATCCTGAAATCAAGATTTCCGATGCTCCTCTTACTGGGCGGCGAGCTCCTGAAACCCGATTATGGAAACTTGATTTAGTTATTTGGCTTATGGTTTGGAATACGTTTTTGCAGTGCTGTCTTGCTGGCTTCATGTGGGGGATGAACCGATATAACCGTCCAAGTTGGGCAACTGGCTTGTTTGTAGGGCTGGCCTGTGCGGTAGCAGGCATTGGAGGTATGGTGATGTTCATTGACGGGAAGAATGTGAAGAGCATTGAAGGGGTCTCTGTAAGCCCAGAAGATCTGCAGCTGCTACAAAGAGACAGGGAACGAGGCATTTGGCACTATAACAACATTAAGGATAAAAATCCAGTAGAACAGCGGCCGAAGCAGTCAAAGAAGTAAAGTCCAGCAAGGGAAAAGGCCCGGGAGCAGACAAATCGAACGATTGAGATTTATGGTCATGTATAGAACAAAATCTGTTGCTGCAGCGGCAGAGAGCGATGATGTGATCAGCTGGATTCAACATTACTCACGCTCTCTATCGAGCGTTACTAGCCACCAAAGCGTGTGCATTTTCACCAAGGCATCAATTCAATATGCCATAGTCACGAACAATAGCCGTGTCCCAAAGTGGTTCTGGACTTGGTCATGGCGAGTTCCATTCGTGTCCACTTTTAGCGGCCCAAATCCCCTTCGGAGTAAGGTGACTACCATTGAGTGCTCGGCACTAGTAGGCCTCCCCACTGGGCCATCGCCTCCGCCCCGCTCCGCCTGACATCCTCGACCTCATGACGACTTACCCCGGCACAGCCTTTCGTTCAACCAACCATCCTCGACCAACCACACTCAACAAGGTCGGTCCAAATCAGCCGTCCTCATCATCTCATCGAAACTATCTCCCCAAACCGTCGCCCTCACTCCACAATACTATCGCAGCCCCGGCATCATGGGGCTGGCCTACAACACCTATCTTAATAGCAGCAAGATCTACGGCTGCAAGACGTGCAAGGCCCATCTCGCCAACCATGAGGACATCATCAGCCGTGTGCGCAATCCTCCCTTCCCGCTTTCCATCCACCTTGCTTTCGCTCATCTCCGGGCCTCTGCCTAGACTCGAACGCTGATGAAGAAACCCTTTCCAGAACTTCCGCGGCCAGCACGGCAAGGCCTACCTCTTCCATAGCGTCGTCAACATCGACACTGGTTCCCCCAACGAGCGTAACATGACGACCGGCCGCCACGTCGTTCGTGACATCGCCTGTCGCCAATGCAAGGAAACAGTCGGCTGGAAATATGACAAGGCATATGAGCCTTCCGAGAAGTACAAGGAGGGCAAGTTCATTCTTGAAGCTGAACTACTCTGTAACGTCACTTAAGCAACACCCTTGGCTAGCCATTTGTTTACAAGGGCCAACTAGCCCACAGAGCTGTTGCAGATGCTGGTATTGTTTTGGCGTTGGTGAAACGGTTTGATTTATGCTGTTGGTCTTTTTTGTTTCTTTCTGCATCGTTCTCGGCGAAGTGGTGTTTATTCTTGAGGCGACTACTATCACGTACATACCTTGCAACATATACATATTCAAACCGCGTTCGTTATCTCAATCTACTTCAAATAGCATTCCCGACTCCCAGAGCGCCACCCAGTAGACCCATCCCATTACACTACATGCAGACATATCTAAACACAACCCATCATTGATGTTCGATAGGCTCCTCAGGCAACAGCTCTTCAACCTCCTCTTCAGGTCGCAGTGATTTTAGTGGCGGCTGCACAATGCCGTTGAATACGAAGGTGAAGTATACGAGAAGACCAAAACCAACGATTTGCAGCCACTTGAAGCTTTCCCATCCTAATCCAAGAGAAACAACCCAAATAAATAGAGTTCGACAGGTGTCAATGGTCGACCTCGAAGTAGCGCTGACACTGCGTGTAACGGAAAGCCCGAAGAAATTGAAACCGCTGCCAAGAAGCATAATGTCAGTCAGCCAAGCCAGCTATACCTAGATTTGGGAGGGGTCCTTACCCAATGCTGATCATAATTAGAAGACTGGAGACCAATACTTGCTTATTTTCTGTCATTTGGCGCCAACCTTCGGCCATATCGAAGGGGCCGTATCGCCCAGCATCTGTAGCACCAATTGAGTAGTGCAAGACTGCCATTCCAACAACAGTCACTACAAATCCAAAAATACCTTCCCAGCCAACTACTTTGATAGGCTCAATAGGAGAGTTCTCCAAGATCCATTCTTCGAGGACAAACTGTGTGGCTGTAAAGATCTGAGCCCCTGCAATCAAGAGCACGCCAACAATTGCCCTTCCTGCGTCAGAGAGATCATCTGCAGCTGCGACTCGACCCTGGAGAAGATTCATTGAGAGCTCTGGTTTCTCGTCGGGCCAAATAGCACCCGCAAGGCCGACGATGGCGACACCAAGCACCACGCCAAGGAGGGAGATCCACTGAAAGAGCCACAGGCGTCGACGAAGGAAGATAACGCTGAAAAGGCCAACAAAGAGAACCAGGGCACCCCTAGTCATCTGATAGATTGATGCAGCGACCATAAGAAGACCAGCATTCATCAGAGTGGTGCCGCAAATATCACAAATGGCTGGCAGGGCAAGTAGGGTTACTCGGCGTCCCTTCAGGAGAGTGCCTTCCGATGAGTTCAAGAGTTTTGTCGTATCGTTATCTTCTCGACCGGCTGGATCAGCTGTATCATCTGTGCTCACGGGTTCGTATTCGTGCTGGGTCGGTGTTGCTCGACGCCACAAGGCCATTAGGCCTACAACAAGCCAACAGCCCATTTCTCCAACAAACATCTGCGCTGTTTGGAGGACAGGTTGGTTGAAAAATGTTCGATCACTCGGGTTACTGTCTGGACTACAGTTTCGGACGCACTGGTTGTCCTACGGGGAGATCAATCAATATATAAAGAATGGGGATAAGCCAAAATCATCATACCTGATATTTTGTTAACAGAGTATTGCAGACACCTGTCAGCAGCATCATTGCTACGAGAAACGGAATCATCCCTGGTGATGCCATTGTGAAGGGTAGAATCAAGCACTCTACTTGGCAGTATCTCGAGACGGCGCGGGTATTAAAACCGATCAATAAGTTTATGATGAGGGTAGGTGAAAAAGGACAAAGGGTCACAAGAGGCTGAGATCGAGATTGAAGAAAGAGGCCCGAGGTCTGACTCTGGGGGGCTAGAGGTCACGTCACGCGTGGAATGTCTTGCGACCTGGTTGGACCAATGTTGATCATTCTGTACTAGTGCAGGGTACCCACCCTTATCTTATCTCTGTGCCTGAAGGATATTAATGTATCTCAATCTACGAACTCAAAGGCGGATTTGTGGGGGAGAGTGATGTCAGGGCCCAACCTCTGGATGAAATCAATGGTGAACACGAGAGATGCAGAAGGGGTTTCCAATCCATCGGGTTGCTGTCATCATGGGGTCTAGTTAGTACAACGACTCAGCCCCTGAGTGTTCTTAGATCATATGACTCGCGGGGTCACAGGCTCCTCCTAGCCCACTGTTTCATCACCTGCGCACAACCTGCCCGGAACCGGCGGCTTCGAGAGGTAATCTACAGCCTATCAGAGTCGACAAAATGTAACCTCGTACATAGGTACAGAGCATCGGCTTCGGATTCCGGTCAGGCCGGTTACCACCATGAAAACGCACGTGCTTGAAATTCTAGGTACCAAACTACCTCTGACACCAAAAGCCCAGGGAGAAAAGTTTCCCCACTCGGGTTTTTGAGAAAACCAAGAGGTAGGCAGGATGTATGACAATGCTCACAATGAAATCTTTTCATGCATTCAATCTGAGAAACACGCCATTCATTGGGCTCGTCTGGAACCTGCCAAAACCAAATGTTGTAAAAGGAACCAATAATACTTCCAATCATACCATTCGTTACCAAGCCGAGGCTAAGATATTTCCTTAGATGCTCATATATACTAATAGTTGCGGCTTCATGTCCTTTGCACGCTTCATCAATACTCTTACGCTTACTTTCACTCTGACCTTATCTAGCCCCACTCTAATTATATGGAAGTTTTTCACATTTCTGATTCTTTCATGACACCTTTACCTGCCCTTAAAAATCAGGTATCCCACTAGGAGTTCGGGTACCGGCTCGTTTTGGATATCTCATTGACAGTCTTCACATTTTCGACGGGTTTTACAATGCATCACCAATATTATTTTTCCTATAAAAAGTCTCTTGTCAGTCACGACGACACCATATATCTGCCGACTCTTGCGTTGGGAGAATATTTGATCTTATTTCCTCTTACAAGATTCGCTAGGAATCTCCATGGCACTTAATATCCATGCCGAAGGTCACGAAACGAATGTAGGTACGTACAGGTAGATCTAAAATAGGTACAAGATAATTCAAACATGTTCTGTCGAGGGAAACTTGATCCCAAGATATCACCATGTAAATGCTTCCTCAATGAAATCAATGCTGGTACGATCCTGACGCAGGCGCACCGCCCGGCGAACCTCATCGCTAAGTGCACCCGGCCCACATACAGTGACAACCATGGCACCAATTTGATGCTCTTGCTCCATCGATAGCAGTGTTTCAATGTTGGGTCGTCCAGGGAACATCTGCACTGTCGAAGATGGACTGTGAATCTCCTTGGTCGAACGAGGCTGACTGACAAATAGCATGATTCGGAGCACATCTCTTCGCTTATCCATAGCGAGAATTTCAGTCATCCAAGGACGAATCCACTCCAAGTGTTCCGGGCTCTGAATAGTCCACACAAGAAGAATTTTCCGAGTTGCAACCGTGCCCTCAGCAAACCCTGCAACCAGTCGTTGAACATATGGAACTTGGTGGGTGATACCGACACCACCAGCAAAAAGTACCACAGTGCCGTAAGAATCTAAAGAGTGGGTGCCTCCGTAGGGTCCTTCAGAGAAGCAGGTCGTCTCGATTCTTCCCCCTGGAGCTGCCGCGGCTTTTTTATAAAGCGAGTCAGTGAACCCGGTTCGAGCACGAATGATGTATGCTACGCGCATTTGCTGGGATGCAGCCAACTCTTGGCGAGTAGTTGCTAGCCTATCAGCCCGAGGGTCTTCCACTCCATCAACCCATGCAATTGAGAAGGGATGAGATTGCCAGAGGCTCAGGCTAGGCATGTAGAGGTACGCATGCTGTCCAGGACGAACACTCCAGGCGCGCGGCAAGGTCGTGGTCAGACGGATGGCATTGCCAGGTAGGGCCTCAACGATAGTTCTCGATCTTGAACGACCCATGTGAGTCCAGAGCACCCGAAAGACACGAGCACCTCGGTCGGCAGCCCAGAGCCCAATAACAGCCTTTATCCATGTTTGGTAGTGCTGAAGCTCCTCGTCGTTGAAGTGAATCCACAATCCATAAATCGAAAGAATAGCCAAGCCAATATGGGCGACCTTGAACACTTCATAATAAGCATGCCGAATTGGGCTGTAAGCCTGAATTCCAATGGCGACAAATGCACATGTAGCCTGGGACCAATGTTAGATATAGGTTTCACAATCAACCAGAATGCCTCCTGCCGGACTTACAACAAAACCCCAACCCAGAAACGCGACTGACGTAATAGCTGTGAAGGATTGCGAGGACCACCCTCCCTTAGCGAAGTGTGCAAGTGTATGGACAATAGCCTCCAAAATGGCAATGCGACCGAACCAGCGATGCATCAAGTTGTAGGTGTCAAATGAGATACCCAACAAGGGAATCAGAGGGTTATTTCTTCCAGCGAGAAGGAAAAGCGGAATCTATTTGATCAAAACATGTTATGTTAGCGACCACGACTCCTATCCATGTAGGCCCTAAGCACGTACCATGTTAATAGTAGACATGACACCAGCCCGGTTACGAAGTTGGGCAGCAGCAATAGTGACATTTTCGGCGTAAGGGATCTGGATGACACAAAAGACGACATTCGTGGCAAAGTAGGCGACGAGGAAGAGCAACTGAAATCGAGTAGGCAAGGTACCGATATTAACAGCGGAACTCAATTGAATTTCACGGTTGTGTCTCTTCCGAAACAGTGGAGCGTACAGCACATGTCGCTTCAATGAGGCGAGTTTGGGAGACGGAATAGCGAAATAGCGCTGGCGGTCATTGTTGAGGCAGGCCACTTTGCGGGTGACTTTGTTTATTTTGTCGGCGAGTTTCCAGATGATCACGGCTGCCGAGACGGCTCCACAGATGATGAGAATAAAATTGGACAATTCGCGGTTGTGAATCGCTCCCAGGTGGTCGAATTTTGCAGCATTGGGGTCTTGCTGAGCCCCGCCTCCTGAACCTGAACCAGCCATGTTAAGGAGGGCGAGAGAAAGGAGTGTCGCGAATACGAAAACGAAAAGAAAAAAAAAAGAGGGAGAATGAAAGATAGCAAGAAAGAGAAGAAAAAAAAAGAAACAGTAACCTCGAAAGGATGATCGAGTTCCGTGGACGAAGAGAACGAGCGTACGTGCTCCCTGGAAAGAAAATAAAAACAAGAAGAGGAAGAGGTTAGAGAAATGAAGACAAGATGGGAAAGGGGCGCGCAGACTAGGTACCAGCCGCAAGGTCAGGGCACGCGATGACGAGCCAAGAAGGGGTTGGGTCCGCCAAGTGCACAGGCGTCCGGCAATATATGCCTTCACTGTATACAGTGTATGAACGTGCTACGTAGGTGGTCGACGCGGAAGAAATAATACGATAATGTGCAACGCAACCTAGACACATTCGAGAACGCTGTAGGGGGATGAATGTCACCCTGCAGGCCCGTCACATAGAAACAGGCGAATGGCAACCAATTGAAGTTTATCCTCTGCAAGGGCAGCACGAGACGAGGGACGGCAGGTGTTTCGGGGATCCAGAAGCAGAGATTCGCGCCGCAGGGACGAGTAATCTACAATATCCTGCGGCAAATCGTTGGTGGAAAGCCATTGGACCCAGCAGGGC
The DNA here is from genome assembly GCA_003031705.1 of Calonectria naviculata. Classification (NCBI taxonomy): domain Eukaryota; kingdom Fungi; phylum Ascomycota; class Sordariomycetes; order Hypocreales; family Nectriaceae; genus Calonectria; species Calonectria naviculata. The sequence continues at coordinate 28,313 of NAGG01000729.1, read as the reverse complement.
CTGAAACATGGCATGCCCGGCACTTAGGCGATGTGACCCATTGATTCGTGGACCCCCTGGTGCTATACGGATCCCCACGCAGCCACCAGGCGCGTATTGTCCATAGTGGGTCAAACTCAGAAGCAACGGTGGTTTCAAGCACAGCTAGCCGCTCTTCGAGATGGATGGACGCGTACGTGACCAGCAATATCAAGACATTTTCGAGCCTTTTTTTTTTTTTTTTTTTGGGGGGGGGGTTTGATGTAGGCACAACACTACATCAACTCGTCCCAATCATCATCAACTGTGCCCTGCCTGGCGTCAGCGCCACAATGTGACATGTACCTAGATCGTCCAACCCCGGTCCCAGTCCCCGCGCGCTTGACCCTTCTGATCGCCCCATTATTGCTTATTCTTCTCTCGCCACTGTCTGAACGCTTGGCTTCCTCCCTGCACCTCCTAATTCCGCCACTGTTCCGCCATCCTCCTCCAGTACTCCGGACCCCCCGTTTACAAATGCCGATCGTATCCTCCCACTCGCCACTCAGTTCGTCCATACTATCGTCCTCGTCTTGGCAGTCGTGCTGGCCGCCCTTGCTCATATCTATGGGATCGTTGCTCACGCCACTAGTAATTCCTTGGTTATTGCCCCATCCGTTCAGCTGCCGTTGCGTCCTGGCACAGTCCCCCATACTTCCCTGGCAGCACGTGTCCCAGTCGCCACGACCAGGGCTTGTTGCCTTTTCTTCGTCGGTTTGGTCATGTGTCTTGGGGTTTGGGCTCAGATGCACCCATTCGCTTATGCCCTCCTCCCATTGCCAGCCTGAGAAGAGACCAGTAGTCTTCGTGAAGCCACTGGTAACCGCGGGTATTTTTTCTGCGAAGGCAAGATCACGAAGATCCTTAGTCTTTTGTGCTAAAAGAAAGGCACCGTCCACCCTGAGCCCCTCGCGAAACCAATCAGGAAGGCCAAGGCTGTCCAGCATTGTGCAAATTTCCGACAAAATGTCATGGCACGCTATGCCACAAGCTCGTCCCCGAAACTGTGCGACGGCGCACACCAAGAATAATGCATTTCGGTATTGCGTTTGCGACGGGGAACTGCGGTCTCCCCACAGTAGTTGTTTGCATTCCCTTTCCGCTTCTCTGCGTATTGCGGTGTCAATATGTTTCTTCCCAGCCATAACCATGTGTCGCACTGTGACGAGAACCAGAAGACTTTGGCTGCTAATCGCGTTGCTCGTGCCTTGCAGGTAAGTTACAAGTTGATCCAGTAGATGCACCAGCCGGCGAGTCGTATATATCCTTGTTGGCATTGAACAGGCACGTTCTTTGTCCACACCTATTGCGGTCAATCCAGCAATTAAGTTGGCTAGCGCTTGCTTCTGTGCGCTCGGTTGTGACGGTTCCCTTGCTTCCGAAAGCAGTAGCAACCGTTTCATAGCTACACGAATAAATTTTACTGCCGAAGGCTCCGGTCTGCTCGTAGAGATGGCTTCCAACGCAGTTGTCCACACCGTTCGAAATCCCGTTGTATACAACCAATCCAAGGGTAATTGCCTGTTTTCGACAAGAATTGAGAGTTTTTCGAATGCCACCCTTCGGCTGTTCTCTCCTTGTAAGCTTTTTACAATGGCAGCCAATGGCTGCAATTTACCCACTTCGTGTAGCATGCTTCGGGAGCTGTGTGGGTAAGGAAAAGTATATGGAAGGCTCACCACAATGGCACCGGCATCTTGATAACATCTGAAACTCAGGTAGAGATCAACAATTAAGCGCACAAACTCAGGTTCAAATAACCCTTCAGAAACGGCGTCTTGGAGGATCGAAAGTGCATGGGCGCGGACGACACATGCTAACGGCCTCCATCCTAGAGTGGTTGAGCCAAACATCTCGAGCTGCCCGTATAGCTCGCTCATGACCTTCATTGATTGCCAAACGGATCTTGTTCCATCCTTCTCCGCCACTTTCTTGTCCCAGGCTTCAATATCAGCCAGTGCGATGGGTAGTTTTCGTAAACACATGCTCAACAAACTCTTCGGGTGCAGAGCGGGCATTTGCTCTTCAGTGGATCTCAACAGGCTGCTCAGCCAACCGAAAATAGATTCATAGATGCGACAATGTCCTTCTGGAGCACGTCGTCGTAGTGCGTGAAGGTTGGCAACAAAAGACGGGGCTGTCGAGCCCGGCTTATCCTCTCCCTCCGGCGAGTAACCAGGAGCAGTGGGTTGACAGCAGATCTTGCGGAGCATAGGCGTGGAAAAATCAATACGTCCAGAATCGGGAGAGAATTGTCCTAATTTCATTGTGCCAAGGGTTCGAGTCGAGCGCTGCGGTGTCATAAATGGTAACGTTGTTGCCCTCGGCTTTGAGGGGGTCGCTCGGCGTTGTGCATAAGTACGTCGGGTGCGTTTCGTAGATCTTGCTGGGTACTCGTGGTGGGAATTGGTCTGTGTAGCAAGATTACTTGGCCCTATATGACGGGCCTCTTGAATAAGCTTCCTCAAAGCCCCAAGGCGACACTGCAGTTGGCGAAGAAGCCGACTGCATCGAGCGGCAGTCCATGGCTGGGAGTCGGCTTGAATCCGAACGAACCCCTCGGCCAGCATCCGATGCGCCGGCGGCGGTGGAGAATGCCATGGAGCTTCAATCATGGGCATATCAATAGTGCTGCAGTCAATGGTTAGTATGAGTAGTACCCTCTTCGTTTTCAAGCATGCATGCCTTTGTGCAGAAGGATGAATACTCAGGATCCATGAGCAGCAACCGTGGTTTAATATGCCAAGAGCCATGTTTAATTATTTACTTATTTCCTTTCTCGGACTAGTGGGGCCAGCGATTTCTGGGGCAAGCCAGAGCTTGGTGGGAGCGGCTTACACATATACCTAGCGTTGACATTGGTTACCCACAGCACTAGCAGCCAATAGAGGTATCTTCAGTGTTCAGGGCCCCTCTCTAGTCTAGCCCCAGCTACCGGGACATTGCCGTGAACATGCACAATAGCCGTCTAATTTTTTTCCTCTCCTCTCGTCCACCGCTCGACATTTTTGAAAGACCAAGTCGTTTCAATTGTCACCTGTTGCCTAGTGCATATCCCATGCCTGGCTTTTCCCCTCTTCTATCCCATCTTGTCTTTTTCTCCGCCTAGTTTGTCTCATTCTATTTGTTGAAAAAAAAATGGCATCCGATCCTGTCCCTCCAGCTGCTGCGCCTGGTCAGTAAAACCATCCCACCATCTGCCACACCCCCGTCACTACCATGGTCAGTAAGCTAATTCGGTTGCAGCAGCTGCGGCCGCGAGCGAGGAGCTGGAGAATACTATGTCTGGACCCGAGATCGATGCTGGGGCTGAAGGTAATGCCAAATTCGATTCTGGTACACTGGTCGCTTCTAACGCCATTTCTTGCCAGCTCTACTGAACCTTACGGTTGTTCTGCCGGACGCAAAGACTTCCAAAATGCAACTCATGGTTCGTCAACTCTGGTTTCCAGTATATACTTGACTCCATGAATTAGTGCTCATACTCCCGTTCAGGTATCGTCTCAAGAACAAGTCCACGAAGTTCGCCAGTCAGTCATCGATTTACCTGCGGCCTTCCAGTATACGTGCTTCCACTTCGAGCACAACGGCGAACGGGTCAATGACTTTATTCCCCTCGCAGAGATTCCGGACCTCGGGACCAATCCTGAATTGCACATAGTCGAGGATCCTTACACCGAGAAGGAGGCACGGCTTCATTTCGTCCGCATTCGAGAGTTGATTGGTGCTGCGGGGGACCGCTCCGACACTTCCCAAGGCGTCCTGCCAGGCCTCTCGCTCTTCGAAACCGTCACTGGCCAAGTGCAGAGCAGCGAGGAGTCAGCCGCCGAGCCACCCGCACAAAATTATGATTTTGAGTCTGCCTCTCACTTGACCTATCTCATCCCTAAGGAAATTGACCCCGCTCCGAAGACAGTAAAATCCATCACATTGTCGTCTTGGAATCCCCCCCCTCCTCACCTAAGGCAGCGTGGCCACTTGCTGTACCTCATAGTCACCACTACCGAGGGTGAGCAATATCAAATCACTTCCCACGTCTCTGGCTTCTTTGTCAACAAATCCTCCAATGCCAAGTTTGATCCATTTCCAAGGCCGGCACCTAAGGGCCAATCTTCTCACTCTTTGCTTGGGTTAATCGACCTTATATCTCCTTCGTTTTCCGAGTCCTTCGCAAAGCTTCAGGAATACAACAACCAAAGGGATCCTTTAGCCACCTTCCAGATCACTAACGCAATTCCTGCAGCACCTTGGGCCGTCCCATCTCCCAACTCTTCCCTGTGCACACATCTTCCCGATTCCACACGATCCCAGGAGACTTACTTGCTTGCTGGTGTCGAGAATACGGATACTCTGCGAGATTGGAATGAAGAGTTCCAATCAGCAAAAGAGCTCCCAAGAGAGTCTGTTCAGGACCGTGTCTTCCGTGAACGTCTGGTGTCGAAACTGTTTGCCGATTATAATGACGCAGCTACCAAGGGTGCCGTGATGGTCGCTCGGGGTGAGATAGCCCCCTTGAATCCTACCGAGTGCAAGGACGCCCAAATCTTCGTTTACAATAACATCTTCTTCTCGTTCGGGGCTGATGGCGTCGGCACGTTCACTTCTGAAGGGGGTGACGAAGCTGCCAGAGTGGCTACCGGTAAAGACGTAGCTGGTGTGAAGTTAGTGAATCAGCTCGATATCGAAGGTCTATTCACTCCTGCCACCGTCGTCGTTGACTATCTGGGGAAACGAGTTGTTGGTCAGAGTATTGTTCCTGGTATCTTCAAACAACGCGAACCCGGCGAGAACCAGATCGATTATGGTGCTGTCGATGGCAAGGATGTTGTTGCTGCCGACGAACGATTCGTTGCTGGGTTTGCTCAGCTATCCAAGGCCCTAAAGGTCAAGAAACATCCTGTTTGGGATAAGGATGGGAAAAAGTTCGATCTGGAGGCTAGCGTTGAAACCAAGGGGTTGATGGGAACCGATGGGCGCAAATATGTTCTGGATCTCTACAGAATTACTCCATTGGACGTTGCCTGGCTTGAGAGCGACAAGGATGCGGAACAATATCCTCATCGTATGACCGTCTTGCGACCAGAACTAGTAGACTCCTTTGGCCGCTATAGAATGAAACAATGGGTGGATAAGGAACTAGCCAAACGAAACGAGGCTGCAAACGCTAAGGAGGACGATTCAAGCGATGAATCGAGCGATGACGACAGCGAGGAGGACAGCGAAGAGGAGAGCGACGAGGAGAGCGACGAGGAAAAGTCTACTAAGACCACCACAAAGAAGGCGTCAAAGGGAGAGAAGCGGTCTGAACCTGATCTGTCCGACTTCCGCTTCTCTCTGAATCCCGATGCCTTCAGCGGTCAAGCACCTCAGACAGACGCTGAAAAGGCTGAGCTTACTGCTGATGAGGAAGAAGTCAGGGCTGCCGGTGTCTATTTGCGTGAACAAGTTATCCCTGGACTGCTCCGTGAGCTCTCAGAATCCGATATCAGCTTTCCAATGGATGGCCAGTCGCTTAGCAGAATCCTTCACAAGCGCGGAATTAATGTCCGCTACCTGGGTAAAGTTGCTGAGCTCAGCACCGACAATAAGCTTCGATGTCTTCGAGATATCTGCATTCAGGACATGGTAGCTCGATCTTTCAAACATGTGGCTGCAGGGCTCCTTCGACAAGTACCTGTTCCGGCCATTCCCGCATGCATCTCACATATGCTGAACTGCCTCCTGGGCCAAGGATTAAACCCAAAGCCAGTTGCTGAGATTGACCCGTCACTGCGGACTCTCTATTCTGATGCCGATTGGTCTTTCGAAACGCTTAGCCCTGAGGGGTTACGCGCTAGCATTGAGGAACAAGTCACCAAGCGCTTCAGGTACAAACTGGACCAGCAGTGGTTTTCTCAAATTCGGCCCAATCAACTTCTTCGTGAAGTTTGCTTGAAATTAGGTGTCCAGATTCAAGCTCGTGACTACCCATTCATGGCCGACGCTGCCACTGCCACTGCCACTCCCATTGCTGTATTGGCTAAGCCGGCCCAGTCTGTCACTAATGGGCAAGTTAACGGAGATGCCAAGAGGAAGAAGAAGAAGGCTCGTGATACTTCTCCTCCAGTCGTTGCCGCTCCTGCCAATACGCATACTTTCAGTCCCGATGACATTATTGACCTAGTACCCATTATCAAGGACTCAAGCCCCAGGAGCTCGCTAGCTGAGGAAGCTCTTGAGGCAGGCCGTATTTCTCTCCTGCAGGGCCAAAAGAAGCTGGGCCAGGAGCTGTTGTTGGAGTCCCTGTCTCTTCACGAGCAGATCTACGGAATTTTGCACCCAGAGGTTGCCAGGGTCTACAACAGCCTGTCAATGCTGTACTACCAACTGGATGACAAGGAGGCTGCTATCGAGCTTGCCAGAAAAGCGATCATCGTTGCAGAGCGAACTGTAGGCGTGGATTCGGCAGAAACCCTACTCAACTACCTAAACTTGAGCCTGTTTCTTCATCAGATTGGTGACAGCAAGAGTGCCTTCGTCTACTCCAAGCACGCCATGAAAATGTGGAACATTATCTACGGCCCTGGCCACCCCGACTCTATTACTACTATTAACAACGCTGCCGTCATGCTTCAGCATCTAAAGGCCTACCATGAATCTCGAGTTTGGTTTGAAGAATCTCTGGGGGTTTGTGAATCAGTCTTTGGCAAGCAGTCTGTAAACTCCGCCACACTCCTGTTTCAACTGGCACAAGCCCTTGCTCTAGACCAGGACTCGAAGGGCGCCGTCAATCGCATGCGTGAATCTTACAACGTGTTCCTTGCTGAACTTGGACCTGAGGATAAGAACACCAAAGAGGCAGAGAGCTGGTTGGAACAACTTACACAGAATGCTGTCTCCATTGCTAGGCATGCCAAAGATGTTGAAGCACGACGACTTCGATCGGGAATCAAATTCAACACCAAGACGTCCCCCGCCCAGGCCGTATCCGGCGTACCTCAGGGTCGCAGCTCTCAGTCATCGCAGATTGATTCCCGCAGCATTGATGAGCTAATTAAGTTCATAGAGGGTGGTGAACAGAAAGGCTCTTCCTCGAAGAAGAGGCCTGGTCGGGGTAACCCCAAAAGGCGGGGTCAGTCGGCTCGATAAGTTCACATCTATGACTCATCAGATTGATTCCAGTTGAGTATGCTGTTGTGCAATCGGGATTGGCGCGATAGCTGTGTAAAGTAGGAATGAGAAATGGATAACGTGGTGGGTTGTTCTATATAATAGAGAATACCCCCAGAGCAGCAGGTTTTGGGAAAGCCCTTGCGTTGGGGGCAACGGTGATACATTTCGTATCGAAAGGCACCAGATATTGTACAGATAGCAAGATAAAAAGCCCAAGGCCACCAGATGATGAATATCTTCACTCCGATACCAATATTGGTTAACTATCAAGCGAACTCGCCTTAGAAACATGAGAGATATGATCTATAATGAGGAAGCTAAGATACAAATAAGCTTTGTGATTCTCCTTTAACTAGGGGGATTGGGAATGATGGATCACAGCCCAACATAATTGTGTATCCCCCTTTGCACCTGGAGGCCATGGAGCGTCGTTGTAACGAGGAGAAACCCCGAGAATTTATTCATGACCATTTATACCTCGGTTTCGAGGTCGGTTTGTGTATTTATCGTCTAGGCAATACAGTATCAATATACACATTTACGTATTTAAGCAGTACCAAAACAGTCACAAATCTATCATCAGGTTATGTGGAAACCAAAGTTCCAACATTACACCAGTCCGTATTCATTATCACTGGTGAGATGTATTCAAGCCAATTGTTCAATGGATAACATTCAGGCCAAGTATGTTACATAATGCACAGTTGCATGATTTTCCATGCCCATTAATCGTAAGTTTCGTCGTCGTTGCAGCATCAATTGTGTCCTTTTAATGTACTCGCAATAGATGCACCTCTACCTACGGGAGCGTGGTAGGATCCGATGCTCTGAAACCCTCTGTAATCTACTATCAGCGTAGGTTCAAATATTGTATGAAAGGGATCAATGTACTTGGTCAAATCAAACCCTTGTTCTTCTTCCACATCACCGATATCTTCCACTTGCTGGGGGCTCCCTCTTTGCGGTCGTGACGGGCTACTAGGAGGAGACTTATTCCCTCGAGGAGGGCTACTGCTCTGTGGTGGTAATCCGCTGCCAGGTTTAGATGGGCTCAGTTCGTAAGTGCCCAAAGGTTTCAGGGGAGTGCTACCAATATCGGCATACTTCCAAAATGGCGCTGGCGAGCTTGTTGGCATGTGTTGGCTTGGCCTCTGTGCGGTGCTCGGAGGCGCCAACTTGGGATGAACCCTTGGGGGTGCAGGTGTAACAAACGAGTTTCCGTCATCTTGAAGGTAGGAGGACGTAAGGGTAGGAGACTGGGGCTGGTATGAGAAAGACGAGTCTGTTGTCGTAGACTTTCTCGGCCGGGGCAGCGGACTGCCATCAACAGTCAGCGTCGCGCTTCTCCCAAGAGATCGGTCTGATGGCCTGTCAGGGGTTGATTGTGCGATGAGCAGAGACGACGGCCTGGGTGGGGGGGACGCTGGCGGCGAGCCCCTACGTTTACGGGCGGAAGTAGGTTCTCGAGATGCAATATCCCTTGGGCCATGGGTGATATAGCTGAGCTGGCTAGGAGAAGACGGGGCAGATGACCCTCGATGACCGCCGCGGCCGATTCGATAAGCATTGCGAACCATCTCCTCTCGAGCCTCGGGAACAATCTGCCACTTCATGCCTTTTCCTGGTTCATCAGTTGAGCGAGCAACTTTATCAAAGGACTTGTTTAATGACAAATTATGGCGAATTGAATTCTAAATTAAGTTAGCATAATCCCATTCCGCCCAGCCAAGGGCGTCAGTCCTCACCTGCCACCCTGCAGCTTGCTGATGGCGATAATATGCGTAGCTACTCATGATGAAAGTGTAGATGCCGTTCAGATTCAACTTCCCATCAGGGGCGTTTAATATTGCTTGGGTAATCATTTGGGCGTAGCTATACTGGGGTTTGATATGCTGGTTCTCGTCTTGGCTGAGGTCAACACCATTTGCACCTACCATAACAGCAGGAGTACTGGCTGCAGGCGATTTGGTATGGGAGGTGCGGAGGCTTTGGGCAGAAGGTGGTGTTCCTGGCCGCTTGTACTCGGGGGGCGCCGGGGCAATGAGGGGTTGTCGACGAGAGGTTCGAGCCTGAGGAGTATCGGCGTTGAGCCCACAGCGCTGCAAAAACGTGGGGTGGACGTGCAAGGGACTGATCTCGGATGGAAGCACAAAAATCATTTCGACGTTTCCGATTTCGATAATTTGGCCGCTGGTTAGGGCATGTGATAGCCCGGCCTTGAGGGGCTGACTATCAACCTTCGCACCATTCCGACCTTTGACACGAAGGAACCATTTTTCGTCTTTGGAGTCGAAGCTAATTGTAGCATGCTCTCTAGATACCATCTTGCTAGGGCCTAGATCTATGTGGACCTGGTCGTCTCCATTCTCGCCGGTGCCGTTGGCATGGGACACTTCCGGCGCCCGGCCAATATTGACAGCGAGCTTGGTTATGTAAAAGGTCCAGTCCTGTGCCGAGATTTTCGCATAGGCTTTTACACCGTCTCCGTTGGCCTCATGGATAGAATTGGCATGGTCTTTGCTGGCCTGGACAGGCTGGGTTCTTAGCTGTTGGGTGATCTGTGACACTAGTTGATCATCGTCGGTCGTGGGAGGAGTGTCGTCATCATGTAGCTATGAGCATAAGACAAAAAGTCAGCGAGTTGAGAACATGACGACGAGCACCATAGGCTTTTCATAGACGATATCACGAACCTTCTTGCGTCTCTTCGCAGGGCGACTAGGAGAAGAGTCGTCGTGGTCAGCAGGCGTCGTGGCCACACCCTTGCGCGGATCGCGACGGGTCCGCTGAGCACGCTTCGTAGAGGGCGGCATCGCACGCTGATGACGAGCGTAAGCGGCGGAAAGAACCGGTGATTAAGAAAATGAACAAAACAAGAGAGAAAAAGGTACAACGCGAGAGTACTCGTCAAAAGAACCACCTCGAGTTGTGGATGATGATGCGTCGGCGATTGTTCGTTGTCAGCTCAGATTGAGATCGGACATACAGTAAATACCTTTTAAGGTTTGTACCGCGTTCGCGTTTGACCCAGAGTCGTTAAGTGGCAGGGCAGCAGGCTGGGTTTTTTGGCTGTGGAACGAGGGGATGGACCCCGATTTGTGCATATGCCACCCACAACCGCAACATTGGCCCACCTAATGCAGAACATGGAAAAATAGCGCCCACCTGGGTTGGGTCTTGCCCGGCCCCCTTGAGCCATTGAACACGACCAACTACAATCACCATTTCCCCCAGCAAAATGGGCGGGTCTAGACACAGCACAACAACCCCTCACCCATACATCTGCATATGTGCAATGGATGATAATTCAACACTATGCTACATGCGTAACCCGAATTCAATTAGCCAATAACCCCCAAGCACAGGCAGAAGAACTGTTGCCATTAGAGGAAACGGCATGCTCTCTCTGTACATCAAAGTCAAGGGGCAGCTTAAGCTAAAGCATTACGTGTTCCAGCCGGTTTCTAGTAAGGGACCAAGACGTTTGCCCTTTGTCCCTTGGATTAGAGATAAGGTACCTTGACCCTTTGGACATTGGTGTGGTGCCTGAGGCAGTTAGGTACTTCCCAAGGTTCTGAGGCGCCCATCCCATTTCCAACACACAAGAAACCCGCATTGTCAAGGCCCCTGTCACGTTCTGGTATCCGTTTCCTCGCGTCACCCCTAGATACATAAAAAAAAAGGCCCATGCCATCAAGCGGCAGTTGCTTGTGCGACACTCCATCCACGTCGCGAACCGAGTACGTACATTGTAGCCGAAGTTCCTCGAGCCTAATTCAAGTACTTCGCTCTGAAAAAACACAAAATCAGATATACCGACACCCTTGTTGCCTCAGGCCAGACGCTCACATGCTGGCTGTTTGCCGCGCGCCCATCCAACTTCCAGCCTTGCAGCCTCGCCCGCTCTCCAAGTACCTTAAGGAGAAACACGCCTAGCGAACGCGTCCACACTCAATCCCTCCTCAGCCAAACGCCCACCCACATTCTTTCTCGACCATACCTTACCTCCTTGCACGTACCTTCGATATCCTACGCTTCCATACCAGATCCTGTGCCACCTCCCATCGATCGTCTCCCTTCCCACGCTACACAGCAAGGTCGCCGACAGGCCATCCCAAGCTGCGACACAGGGCCCAAACTATCTCGTCGACAGACCCCTTCCTTCGCCCTGGTTCGGAATTCTGTTCAGCCTTCCCGTCGATCATCTCCACTCTTTCATCTCCCTAACTGTCGCCCTCGGCCTTCGCCTTCCTACGCACGTCTCTAACCATCCCTCTACCTCGACTGGACCGCGACCTCTGTAGTTTGACCGAGACCATGGCTGGCGAACAGGCGTACGGCGTTACGCCGCCCATATCCATTATGCTACCCACCGAGTCGGAAAAACGTGCCAGCGATGCCCTCATCGAAGAACTTCGGAATCAGAAAACATTTGAGAGCCCGTCCGACACTCAGAAGAGGTAAGTCCAGTTGGTTGTCCGCCAGCTTCTGATCGACATTGACATAGTTTTCCAGATATGAAGTCCTCGAGTCCCTCCAAACCATCTGTAATGAATTCGTTCGTCGCGTGGCCCAGGAAAAAGAATCCAACAATGAAGTCCTAATTCGAAATGCGAGGGGCAAGGTCTTCACATACGGCAGTTTCCGCCTCGGCGTATTTGGTCCTGGTTCTGACATCGACACGCTCATTGTTGCTCCAAAATATGTCACTCGTGACGACTATTTTAAACATTTCCCTGACTTGCTAGTCGACATGGCACCTAAGGGTGCCATCACCGACCTCGCCGTGGTGACTGATGCATTCGTGCCCATCATCAAGTTTGAATACTCCGGCATAAGCATTGACTTGATTTTCTCTAGGATCATCCAGAAGCAAATATCTCCGGACTTCCAAGATCTCAAAGATTCAGGTTTACTACGGGGCCTAGACGAAGCCGAATTACGCTCTCTGAACGGAACTCGAGTCACCGACGAGATTTTAGCATTGGTTCCTGAACAAAGCACATTCAAACTTGCACTACGAGCAATCAAACTCTGGGCACAGCGCCGTGCTGTATACGCCAACATCATGGGCTTCCCTGGTGGTGTGGCCTGGGCTATGCTAGTTGCCCGTGTTTGTCAACTTTACCCCAAGGCCGAAACATCCGTGATCGTCAACAAGTTTTTCCTCGTCATGAGCCAGTGGCGATGGCCACAACCCGTTCTCCTCAAGCCAATAGAGAACGGCCCTCTGCCTGTTCGGGTGTGGAATCCAAAGGTACATCAATCACATCACCCTCGCGTCTACGGTCTACTGGCTAATGCAGTCCTGCTAGCTTTATAAGGGAGATTCGTTTCACTTGATGCCCGTCATCACACCAGCCTATCCATCCATGTGCGCCACGTTCAACATCACCCGATCATCAATGACCATCATCAAGCGAGAACTACAAAGAGGTCTTGAATTGTCAGAGAGTATCATGATAGGCAAGCGCCCCTGGAGCGATCTGTTTGTCAAGCACACTTTTTTCACAACAGGCTACAAATATTACATCTCTGTCATTTCGGCAAGCAAGACGAAGGAAGCCCACAAGATTTGGTCTGGGTACGTCGAGTCCAAGGTCCGAATGCTTGTTCAAAAGCTCGAGCAGCATCAGTCAATAGCGCTCGCGCATGCATTTAACAAAGGATACGATCGACGGCATCGCTGCAAGAATGACAGCGAAATCGAACAAGTGCAAGATGGTAGCCTTGAGTTCCTTGTCACAGAACCTGTTGATGAACACAGAGAGTCTAAGCCGCAGCCTCCAGAGGATGGCGGTATTGACAACCCTCCTCCAACTGATGTCTTTACTACCACGCATTACATTGGTCTCGAGCTCGATAGTAGTAAGTTCCAACAGCTAACTCGGGGCGTAGGCAGCGCCCTGGGATATTCGCACTCAACAAATACGATCAAGGTCCAACAATGCTAACATGACAGACGCCAAATCTCTCGATCTGTCATACCAGGTAGACGAGTTCAAGACGCTCTGTACCCAATGGCAAAAGTATCAAGATGAGCTGAAAGAATTTGTGTCGATCGGCGTGCAACATGTTCGAAAGTAAGTTGTTGTATTGTTTCCAAATTCAAGATAGGGTGCAACTAACGTGATGTAAGTTTCAATCTACCCAGTGACGTATTCGAGGCTGGTGAAAAGAAACCACAAAAGAGATCGGGTGGTGTTAAGGGTACCAACAAGAAACGGGCCCCTTCAGAGGTACTTGACGCATGCTCGCCTCCCAGTGTAGCACCAGCGACGTTGGCATATCAATCGAGACTGGGCAAACTGATAGGTGAACAGGAAAATCCACCACCGGCAGCAAAACGACAACAGACCTCGGTCGCCGCCGCTGGTTGAGTATTCTCATCTCACATTTCCCAGACATTTTCCGAGGAGATGCCGAGCCCGGACTGTTCGATCCGCTCACAATTGAGCTTCGTAGCGACTTTTTCACAACTTGGACAGGACTCTACTGAGAGGATGTCTTCAGGTTGGTTTTTCCTAATAACTAACGTAACCAAAAGTTTGTCTTTCCACTACTACCCCATTTAGTTGGACTTGGGGCAATTCATTTCGCCTTTGGTGCAAATGTCGATATTGCCATGATAATACCGTCGAATATTGGCTCCTTCGATACATTTAATAACCACAACAGATAAGATGAGGTGCACAAAGAAGGTCGGCTACCCGAGTGGGAATTACGCCCTAAACTTGATGTATAAGCCGTCATAGCCTCGGCAAGGGACGGCGTACGGGCGAATCTTTTAGATCTACGCAGTTTTACTCTATGTGTTGTAGTCAGGATGTTGGCTTTACTAGATCAATATAAGTAGAATTCCGGGATGTATAAAGTATATCAGAACACTCTGCTTGCACATGAGAGCTTGGTGTTTAGACCAAGCTTGCACGATAGATCTGTGGCATTCGCATTTCCGTTTTGGTTGACTCATAAATCATCATCATCGTCATCACTACCGCTCGACCAATCTTCTCGGTACGCTTCAGCCAGCTCAGCCAACCCATTGCCAAGACCTTCGCGTTCTTCAACTCCAACGAACCGAGTGACTTCAGATCGCAAATTCTTAATCTGCAATGACATAGAGGTGTTGCTTGACAGATCAGTGATAATACCGATATCTACCTGATCAGTGGCCTGCGGGAAAATATTTGGGTAGCTATCCAGTAGTGGAAAGGTAAGTGAGGTTTCATATCTGGCGAATCAGTACAAGTTCTTTGAGTGATGTTCTGGAACAACATACTTGCGAATGACAGACCTGCCAATGACCAGCCGATCACATCTATCAGAGAGATCCTCGTTATCGTCAAAAGGCTCCATTGAACGACCAGAAACCACTCGGCCAAATATTTTGGTATGGCGATCTTTTGGCGGGCCACGGGCCCGGCTCAGTTGGAAGAAGTTGACGTCAATGCGACCATCGTTTGAAGAGTCTGTAGTTGACTCAGCCGACATTTCCATAGATGCCAGAGGTTGATTCCCGGTGGTATTCAAACATTCGGCCAGATAATCAAGTGAGGCGAACTGATTACCACTATCCTGCGTCAAACGCGATGGCAATGTGGCCGTCTCAAGAGCAGCGGCCATGATAGCAGATGTGTGCCACACTGACCGGTGGTCGATTGCTAGGCTGGCAGGAAGATCTGCCTCGGGCAACGCCAGTGGGACGAAGGTAGAGGCCCGGTCGCAAAGTTGATCAATGCTATGAGCAGTGTTGACGAGGCGAAGCTGGTGCTTTGCGCGGGGAATATCAAGCATGGGACTCTGAAACCCCCAAACCCAGATACACGTCTTGGGGTACTCATCACGCAGGCTCTCGATGTATGAAGACGCAAACCCGCCCCAGGCGTCATCAACGGAGGTAAAGGCCTGTATACCTTGCATAAGATCACACTCTTCCGCAAAGGGGCGCCAGTCCCGGTCAATCAGTTCATGCTCCTTGTCAAGGGTGTCGAAGAGTTCGTTGCCCATGGCGAACCGCTCAAACGGCATAGTAGTAGAATTGAGCTCGAAATCATATAGTTGAACCAGGGATCGGGGGTGGAAGAAAGTATGAGAAAAGTCGGACCAGTACCGAACCGTCGATGTAGTCAACTTTGGGGGTTTAGTACCACTGTCCAGGCTCAGTTGGTAAGCACTGGGCTCAACGGGCTGCTGTTTGTGCACGGCTGAAGATCCTGACCTAAAGCTATTGTCTCAGTATGCCATGGTGGCAGTTTAAATATGATTTGTAAACTTACCAAAGAGCATCGGGAGCAGTTTCAGGCGCAGGCTCGGGCTCATAGAGGGTATTTATCTTACGAAGTGATCCAAACCCGCCTTTCAGGTCATAGATGACGGTTCGGGGTAGGAATGTTTCTGACCCATCGGAGCCTACACCAGGTCGCCAGTGAACATTATGGTCCACGGCGGATTTTTCATCTGCTGCGTACGTGAAATAAGACTCCTGTATCTAGTCAGTGCTGTTTGTGGATCTGCTAATTTGGATATTGATTCAACCTGTGTGTTCCAGAAGTGAGTGGCGGCATAATTGCTTGTCTGCCCCAGCTGGAGAGTGATGATTTCACGCATGTCTACAAGTATGAATGTGGACCTAAATCCAGTACCTGTAAACACCAAGGCCAACACGGCACGTACGGATGTGCCTCGTTATGTGATGGGGCATTGAGATGTGGTGATGTCACTAGCCCCTCTACGCCCACTTACCCTGCACCTTTGGCAGCATTTCCACACTTGTTATGAATCTTAGTAACCACACGCACACCTACGAAAATATCTACAAAATCAGCTATGTGGTCCGGTTTCATTTAATATTATAGAATTAAGATATTCCGGATTGTCGAGGAGAAAAGAAGGACATGACAGGATGCTGAATTTGCTCCTATGGATGAGGTCAGTACAGCTATCAAAAGAGTACACCCTGTTCTGATAATGTACCTCAATTGAGAGGCAGGTCCAAGAGAGAACTGGCTTGTAAAAGCACACCTGGGGACCGGGTACCAAAGCGGGCAATTATATGATGAGCTATTTGGGACATCTGCTACGGGAACAAAGTAAGCAACCATTCCTAGTAATGGGTACTGGTACCGCGTACTGTGCAGCTACAGGACCGGGGCTCGATGCTCCGTGCCCTCCGCCCAAATTCGTATCACGGGATCAGTTCAATACCCAGCGTCTGAGGGGCATGTCCATTTTCATATCAGCCAGAAGAGTCAATCAGGTACCACCATAAACTTCCTCCACTGCGGGTGAAAAACAAAAATCATTCCTACAAACCGGCGGCGCACGAAAACGGCAACGAGGCCACAAGGGAACATCCTTAGCGTAAACCATGCCACAAGACGGCGCCAGCGATAACGCTGCAGCTACTGCCAAGAACAAAGGCTTCTGGCAGGGATTCGACACTTGGAGGACACCCCAGGCCAAAGACGTTTCTCCAGCCCCCAAGGTGGGCTTCAAGGCACCATCATCCACCCGCCTCCCGTTCCCAGACGGCCGCCTGACTCTGATCGTCTTCCTCCGCCACTGCGGCTGTCCGTGTTCGTCCACCTTCCACTTATACGTTGAACGAACCCGTGTACGCTAACGGTAACCCGCCCACCCTAGTTGCTGAAAAGACATTCAAGTGTCTATCAGATCTGTCAGGCAAATACGAGAATATCCACTGTATAGCCATATCTCACTCGTCCACCGTTGCTACTGATGAATGGATTCCCAAGGTCGGCGGCGCCTGGTCAATTGATGTCGTGATCGACGAAGAACGTGAGCTTTATGCGCAATGGGGGTTGGGAATCTCTTCCACCTGGCACGTCGCCAATCCTTCCACTCTGTGGTCGGTTGTTAAGCTTGCCAAGGATGAGGACATCTGGAACCGAAATGCCACTAGCGGCTCGCGATGGCAGCTAAGCGGTGCCTTTGCTGTGGACCGTGATGGAACTGTACGCTGGACTCATATTGCTCGCACCGCGGATGACATTCCGGACCTAAGAGCGGGCATCGAATCTCTCGGCGTCGAGCCTTCGTCATGACGAAACTACCCAACCACCGTTGGCTTATAGTGTGTGGTGGGGTTTAGACCATTGGGATAGCTCAAACTGGTTTATCATGTTATAATTGGTCATCACCTGGGGTACTTTGAGATCAGAGAACCCGTGGACTGAACAGAACTAGCCATGTTCCTGTCATACAAGGTGTCCGTCACTGGTCATCTATCCTAATCTGCCACACATATGCACAGGATTAAATCTACAAATTCGTAATGCTATGAAAGAGCTTGAAAACTATCGGCCCTGCGTCGCTTCCAACGACGGGTGTGGTGTATGGACTTAGCCATTAGAGGTTACTAGGTCATCTGAGACTTGGAATAGTGTTTGTGCTGTTTGACAAGGATTACTAATCGCCTTGAAGGCTTCCCACGCTCCCCACATCTTTCATGACAATGTCGTTACGGAAGGTTTGTTTTGTAAAATATTTCATGATGTTAATTGTAAAGAGGGGTATCTCTTCATCACATGGCTGCAAATTCCCCAAATCAGTTTCCCCGGTTAGGACCACCATTGCATACAAACCAACACCAAGCGAGTCTGGTTAGACATGATTGTGCCTGTAACCCACCTTGGATTACCAAAATATCAATGTACCCCATCCAGGTACCTCCATTCCGATTCTCCTAGATCCTGCAAATGCAACTGAGCGCGTTTCCTCTGTCCATTCAGCATGTACTAATCGAGTGATGATGTAGCCAATGAGTCCGACGCCGGTCACCATCTCCAATGCAATAACACTCTTTTGCTTCAGCTGACCCCCAAACTCTAGTATCCCAAGAGGGTCTTGATGGCGACGCCCCGTCCCTCGACGAGTCTTGAGACATGGTTGATTCTCTTCGATCCTGGCAGTTGGTACGAGCTGTGATTTGACAGCCTGCATATAAGCAGATTTCTCGCTCACAAGATGACGTAGGCGTTCTGTATGCAGACTTTGCCGTAAATTATTTGCCCAATTGTAGAGTTCCAAACGTTCCCAGCATTGGGTTTGGTTAATATGACCCATGGCCAGGGATTTGCTGGCCATTAGACTTTGGCTTTGGGCTGCGTTTTGTATAGCACCATAACTGTGCTTTCGACGCCATTTTACGCCTTTAAGTGCTGCCGAATGTCGTAACTGAGAACTTCCATCTAATGAGAAGATGCGGTCTATAAGTCTGCTCAAGTCGGTGGGAACGAGGGGAGGAATATATTCAGAATCCATCAACACACTGGCATCCATGGTATCGTAATCGGCCTTGGTTTCTGTGGACACGGCATAGACACCGGAAGTTTTTGTGAATGACTCAGGACTGGTAAAAGAGAAACAAGTCAAGTTCTCATAATCCAAGCGCTGGATGACTTTGTGTTTAGCCTCTTCCACATCAATACCATTGAGCTTATCGACTTGTGCGAGCACGGGGATAACGTTGGTCATTCGCTGAGCATTCTTGATATACTCTATATCCTCGGCTTCAAGACCTGGAAAAAGTTAGCTGCAGCGATGAGATGATATACAGCAAACACCACACCTGTGTGGGGTATCAGATATAATAAAACATCGACGATTGCCCCCCCGCCTGCATTTAGGAGAGTAAACAAATCTGAATCGTCCATAGGTTTGGAAAGAATGGCGGTCAACTGTGATTCGACACAGTGAAGATTTTTCCAAGAGCCCTGAGAAGGTAACCAATCAATAAGCGTCCCTCTGTATAAGTAATGTTTTCTTACAGGAAAGTCACTGGGGAACCCTGGGCTCTCAACAAAGCATATGTTTCGATCAAGCATTTCCCCCGCAGTTAAGGACCTTCTTCTTGCATCAGACATAACAAGCTGCGAGTCCGCCTTCCACCACGGATGCGGCTTTGTGCTAGCATAGAATTCGGTGGCATGTGCTATTGGAGTGGATTCTACCTGATCCATATGGACAATATGATCACAGCGTTGTGCCAAGGACCATATGAGGGAGGTTTTCCCGAGACCTATTCTAATAGTTAGATCTCATTCATTAGACGACGAATTGGGAGGGAAAAGAGAAAAAAACAGCGCGGTGAGATGAGGTATCTGATATTACCTGGTCTGCCAGCCACCATGATTTTGAGTTTGCCCAAAGTCTTGCCTACATGCGAAAATGGTTTGCGGCGAGGCACAGTCAAACTAGGCATGATAAGTTGGGGTACGGAACCATCGTTGTCTTTCGTGTCCGACATGGTGGGACGTGGTATGGATGCCTCATCTGCGCTTAAATCATTCTGATCATCCATAGAAGGACCAGCGATAGAACTTCGGCGTGACGAGGAGCTTAATGCAGATTCAGGGCCCGATAGCCCCAGAAAGAGAGGGGTTCCGGGATGTGAATGGTAGTTCAGGGGATCTTGATCTTCACCAGACAAGGACGAAGCACTTCCTGGGATGGGGGCAGGTGACATTCCAAGTTGGGGTTGTAGATTGGAAGACGGTTGGTGGCTGGAACCGTGTCGCCATTTGTGCTGGTCATGATATTGACGGAGCCTCGGAGGCGAACGGCTTCGACCGGCCTCGAGACTCGCTTCATCGGTGATGAAGCAGGCTATGGGCGCAGTAGAGGGACCACGGATGAGGGCATCCGGACGCCCTCTTGGTTGGGAGTTGGGGGGTCGGTTACCTGACGGGACAGGTCGCATAGCGGGGAAGGGCGGCGGATCGCGCGGTCTGGAGCAGGGAGGCGGCGTAGAGAGTAGGATGAACAAGGTCGATGGACAAGAAAAGTGCACGTACGCAAGGTAAAGTAAAAAGGGCACAGTTCGAGCACAGAATCAGAGATGCTGAAACAAGTAAATTTGGGGTTTGATGGATGTGCGATTATGGAGTGTGAGAGACGACACGAGACACGATAGGTGTAACAGGTTTGATGACGATGGCTTGATTTCCTGGGCAGCTGATGATAATGAGGCGATAAGCCAGTCCCGGTAGGTGGGGTGCGGGGGCGTTCAGTGGTTAGCGGGGCGCCGATTCCTTCTTATCCACAGAGCCCTGTAGATTTCCTTGTAGCGGGCGGTGAAGTACCCTAGTGGGCCCCAAACCTGCAAGCGGCGCCTCCAAAAACCCTTCAGCCTTCTATGAGTGCTCAAGTGGTAGTGATTTGCATTCGAGGTGAGGGGCATTCTCAATCCCATTACAGGGGGTTTTACAAGGGCTAACGAGTAAGACTCAGAGCCACATGCACGCTGCTGCAAGGCCAGCCTAACAGAAGTGCCACCGACACAAGGGAAGCGCCACCAACAACACTGACGCCCGAAGCCCAGGACCGCTTTGAACCTCTTATTCTCCCGCAGCCGGGGACACGCCATATCCAACTAGTATCGCTACGTGGGCGCAGTATTCACACTCGCCGGCTTGTTTAGGTTCTGCCTCATAGTCACCTCTATCATCATCGTCATCATCAACATCGTCACCATGGATGGCAAGAGACACCCCAGCTCGTTCCAGCAGCTTGAGAAGCTGGGCGAGGGTACCTATGCCACGGTAAGTCTTGTCGTTCTCCTGTGCCCGCCGCAGCCCCAACTCGGCTGGCGCTGTTGGTGCCCTACTCGCAAAATCTCCAGAGTACCGTCGCTGACTTGTTCTTGTACTGCTACTCTAGGTCTTCAAGGGCCGCAACCGTCAGACAGGCGAGCTCGTCGCGCTCAAGGAAATCCACCTGGACTCGGAAGAGGGGACCCCTTCGACGGCTATCCGAGAGATCTCGCTCATGAAGGAGCTAAAACACGAGAATATTGTCGCCCTTCACGACGTAATTCATACCGAAAACAAGCTTATGCTCGTCTTTGAGTACATGGATGGCGATCTGAAGCGATACATGGACACTCATGGAGAACGGGGTGCTCTCAAGCCCACCACCATCAAATCTTTCATGTACCAGCTTCTCAAGGGAATCGATTTCTGTCACCAGAACCGCGTCTTGCACCGCGACCTTAAGCCTCAGAACTTGCTCATCAATAGTAAAGGTCTCTTGAAGCTTGGTGATTTCGGTCTTGCTCGCGCCTTTGGTATCCCAGTCAACACCTTCTCCAATGAGGTTGTCACACTATGGTATCGCGCCCCTGATGTTCTGCTCGGAAGCAGGACCTACAATACCAGCATTGACATCTGGTCCGCTGGTTGCATCATGGCGGAGATGTTCACTGGTCGACCCCTCTTTCCTGGAACCACAAACGAGGATCAGATCGTCAGAATTTTTCGCATCATGGGCACTCCTACCGAACGAAGTTGGCCTGGTATCACCCAATTCCCCGAATATAAACCCACCTTCCAGATGTATGCAACTCAGGATCTTCGCAATATCCTTCCTGCCATCGACCCTACTGGCATCGACCTGCTTCAACGCATGCTCCAGCTCCGCCCGGAATTACGAATCAGTGCTCACGACGCCCTGCAACACCCCTGGTTCAATGATCTAGTTATGCAGCAACAGCAACAAGCCCAACAACAAAACATGCAGGCTCAGTCTCGGGCCTATGCTCAGGCTGTGCCAAGCCAGGGATTTGACACCTATTAGACCCCCTGGTATCAAGCTTGACCGCCTCTTTGACTATATACAATGAGCTACATTTCGCCCAAAGTAGGATATCGTGGTACAACATCTTCCCGAGAGTTTGGAATGCTTGTGTCTCCTGGGTTGGAAGTATCATGGAGTTTTGGAACCAGCATGGAATAGAGTTGGGGCGCAAAAGATGTTGGATCTCGAATGAAAACCCGTTTCGTTGGCTGTTATCTCTGGAAGCCGGTGTCGGCGTCATCTTCTAAGCCAGCGGTGATAGCCGAGGAGGAAAAACAAACTAATATTAGGTAGCTGGAGGCGGGCGAGGCTTTGCCTTTCAGCGACATCCATGTCGCTTTCCTCCCCACCCCAGTCCCGTCTATACTTAACCCATGGTTATTGATCAATGCCTATTCACCAGACTGCCATCCACGGGGCTCTTGAACTTTTTGGTGTTTGGCTCCTTTGCCCAAGTCTCAGCAAGCGCGGCGGATTCGTCTTCTTCCGCTGGGAAGCCCATGCTCTCTCTCAGTTTCTCTACCTCGTCCCTGACCCTCTTGGCCACGGCAATCCTAAGTTCAATGGCCTCGGTGCTATTTTTAAGTATTTCAGGATCACCTTTATCCACTAGTTTTCTCCATGCTGCACGATAAGTTCCAAAGAGATGATCGACGTTGGTTGGTTGCCCTATGATAACCCTCAGCCGATTCCCAATACGCGGCACCCACTTAGGCCACCCTCTATCTTCAGGCATAACGCCCTGTGTACCATGTATAAACATGGGAATAAACTCGGGGGCCGGGTCGCTCTCGAGAATGAGTCGAGACACACCCCACTTGAAATATCTGAGCCCACTATTGGTGCTTTGGTGACAGCATGCTTCAGGGAAGATATGAACCCACGCATTGCGGTTGACAGTGTACGCGGCAGGTGATATGAAGTTGTCAACACCAGTAGTCGAGAATGAAGGGAGTCCCAGGGGTGTGGGTGAGGAAGTTGGTGTTGTAGTACACGGGGGAACCCATGCCGGAGGTGAAAGAGATGCCGAATAGGAAGGACCCGAGAGCAGCTTTATTGCTTCTCCCATTGTAGGCTGAAATAGGCCGCCATAAGGAGAATGCCACAAACGATGTGTTGGGAGCACCTGGCCGAGACTAAAGAACGTTGCTGCAGCCCTGGATATTTAGTTAGCATTTGTGGCTTCTTTGATAGGCTTTCTCAAGAAGATGGGGGTTGGGGCTCACTTGTTCTTGAAGCAAATATCATGGGCACCCAAGCCCCAACGTAGATTGGCAACATCAAACCAGTAACGTAGAGGCAATATTCCCCAGATCAGAGGGTCATCTAGCCTGGGCGGATTGCAGTCAGATTGAAGGCACAAGCCGAAACAAGATCTGGAATCATGACATACACGGCAACATGATTGCATACGGTGAGAAGACCTCGTTCACGGCCTTGGATCTTCCGTCGGTCTAGCACGGCGAGAAGGCGGTCCAAGCCGTGGACCTCGACATCATTGAGACCATATATGAATGCCCTTGATAGGATGCCAACGGAGCCCACGACACCCATAGAGGCCAGGCGCCAGGGTAGGGTAGGTTGTGGGGAAGAGGGAGCGACGGATGTCGACATAATGAAAAGTGTAGGGTTGCTGATAGCGTTGAATTGACCCATCTACTCACTTGGCCTCCCGAGGAAAAAAGACCTTCTTGTCGACTTGGCTCTGTGACTTTCCCCAAGCGCGGCGCATTCTTCGTTGGAATCGGAGGCACCTATCAGAATGGCACGCGAACGGGTTTTGGCGGGAGCCCCACAGTGCTCACCAACGTGTTCTGCAGACATGCAAGCACCTGCTAAACTCCGCAATTTTTAGGCCATCATCCTCTGCGCCAAGTCGCGGTTGTGTCTCTTTCAAAGACGTCGTCGCGCCAATACACCAATCGCAACTAGCCTACTAGGTCTTCCGTTTGAGCCCGGATGGTTCCTAAAAAGAACTCTGGTTGCATTTATTTCCTCCCCGCAAAAGACGACCCGAAATCAACATGTCGCACAGTACGTTAACGTCCTGATATTGATCCCAAGTTCCAGTCAGGACCAACATTTGGGGTTAGGGCTGGCTAGTCTACCTTCTTGAGCTATCATACTGAGATACTTTACGGATAGGCAAAAGAAACACGTCTCGGCCCGTGTTCACATCCCACGAACGAGCCCTCGCGAAGTCTAACTGGAGTTCCAACTCCGCGCGCCTCAACCGCGACTCTTTTCTCCCCTTCGGTTCTTGCGGCCTCTGTCTTGGAATTGCTAGCGACCCTGTGGCCTGCCGCCGTGGTGATATTTTTTGCCGCGAATGCGCTCTCTCGAATATCCTTGCACAGAAAAGGGACATCAAACGCACAGGAAAAGCAAGACAGCAGGCGGAAGAGGAAGCTGCTAAGGCCAAGGCTTTGGATGACAAAGAAGACAAGGAACGAGCAGTCAAAGATTTCGAGTTAACACAAGCTGGCCTAGAACGAGCAATAAAGCATAATGCTCTGCCGATATCAACCAGCGAGGACAAGGATATCTCTGTTTCGAGTGGGAATAAAAGGAAATTTAAGCTTGATGACGAGGAACTTGATCGCATAGCAAGGGAAGACAGAGTCAAAGCAAGAAGAGCTATTGAGGACGAAAAGGTGAGAAGTATGTTTATTGTCGTATAAAATGGCACCGGTTGACCAATGCTATTACAGGCTGCGAAACCAACACTTCCATCCTTCTGGACGCCCTCGCTCACACCAGATGTCCAAACAAGCAAATTGCCACCCGCGAAGAAGAAGGAAAAAACCACACCTACATGTCCAGCTTCTGCACGAGACCAACCCCATTCGATCTCCATGCAGAATCTCATCACCATCAACTTCAAGGAAGAAATCGATTCAACATCTAAGGATAAACGCAGAACATGTCCTTCTTGCCTGAAGATTCTATCTAATTCTTCGAATCCAATGGCGGTTAAGCAATGTGGGCATGTGTTATGCCAGAGCTGTGTCAAGAAATTCATGGTTCTACCTAGAAGCGAGTCCATCTCCGAGGCTGAACATCCTTTAGCTTGCTACGTCTGCGACACCCCTTTAGCCTCGAAACCATGTCAACAGGATACTGCCCAGACAGAATCAATCCCGGGTCTCATTCCTCTCCGCTCCGAAGGAACTGGATTCTCAGCTCGTGGAACGAGCACTGTGGAAAAATCTAGCGTCGCTTTCCAGTGTTGACCCACTTTGGAAGCCTGCCCTTCAAAATAAACAGTGTATTATTTTGACTGTAATCTTTGACGCAGGCGAGGCAGAAGGAACAAGTACCAACTACGGAGTACGAGGCGATGAACCACGCCCTTGATCAGCATTGTGAGCCCGTGACTGAAGAAGCTCTTGAGCAATTCGCCTTGGATTCCTGCATACAAGGCCTGGATACCTTCTCCTTTGACGATGCGCAAAATAAATCCAACAATGGTTTGGTCCAGCAAGCCTATAAGTTTCTTGTACAGTGGTGGAGGCTCTTGTTGCAGCTTTCGCTCTTCTTCCTTTTCTGGTGCTACTCCATATGCGGAGCAACTTGCCATCTGAAGCCGTGTTTTGCCTGTTTGGAGGGGATATGTGATGGCGGTGGCAGTGGCCTTGCTCCATGCCGCAATCAAGAAGGCAATCCATGCCACGGGTATATCTTCTTCCTCCAAAGCGGGAATGATGCGTTCTGCCAGCCTGCGGTGAACAAAGAAAGTTATGCTGGGGTTCATGGTGAGTAACAAGGTAGCTGAGTAGCCAGACCAGAGGCCGAAAATGCCACTTTGCTTGCGGATAGCAGCCATTATCTTCCAGAGTGTTTGGTCTCTAGATGCCACCTGCTTCTGTGTCACCACATTTGATATCGGTGTGGTGAAGGCTCTAGCACATGCACCGGCGAAGGCACCTATAGCCAATTCCTCCAGAACTCTGGGCTTGTGGTGTAGCCGTCGACGCAGATAGTTGTAGAACCCAAAGAAAAGAAAGCTGTCCACCACCGACTTAGCCACATCCTCTCCTAGCCCATTGTACAGTGCTCGTATTCCGCCCTCACGAGAAGTGATGCCTTTGAAAGCGGCGATGACACCGTTGAATTGGGCATTCGAATCTTTGAGTTGCCGTTGCGCCTTGAGTCTCGTGTTGACAAGATCTAGCGGATACAGCGCGGCCGTCGAGGTGGCCGCCCCCACAGACCCGGAGACCGCGTGGCCGAGGGCTATCAGAGCTTGAGTTGGTGCCATGGCCTTGATTGCCTGTGTTTCTTTCTGGTCCTGATTGCAAAAGATTCGGTATTCCTGCCCTTTCTAAGCAGACCAGGATTTGATTGTGGTTGTCGCAAGCTCTTGTCGCATGCTCAACTGGAGAGCTAATGGCGAACCTGGGTGGCGCTGTGTTCACGACGTCATTTCTCATCCTGGTTAGTACCTAGATGGCCAGTCCGACCGCGGTCCAGCCATGTGACATCACTTGATCTTCGACGGCCGTTCCCGAGGTAACTTTACAACAGAGCTGTACAAACCTGCTCGGGATCACATGGTGAAAGGCATGATATTATCATTGAAGCCCCCCTCCATCATTAATAAACATGATTGAAACCTAGTTTTGCTTTAAAAGACAGGTAAGAAAATATACCAAAAAGAATCATTTAGGTTCCATTACGCCCGGCTTGTTACAGAGGCCTGCCTTTGTGGTGGCCCTGGCAACCCAAATGATGATGATCTCCCTGCGCCTCCAAATCCCAATGACAAGTCCGGCTCCCCTGGTGCATCCTCGCTGTCCAGCAGCCCAGGATGTCCTTCTGGAAGTTTCTGTGCACCATAGCCAGATACTCGGAAGATGTTCGTCCGTCCGCCGTTTGTAGCCATTTGCAACTGCTCATGGAGTCTTGCAAGCTGATACTGGCGCTTGATCGGGGTAAAGATCGGCTGGGGAAGAAGAGGCTGGGGGTTCCATTGCGCAAGAGCACTCATTACAGCTCCCGTCTCTTCATCCGAGTCTACGGGTCCGTTATTGGCTTCGTCTTCGTCCTCAACCGGAGCGTTGGCGTCAAGCGCCGCTTCTGTTTAGAGAAGGATAGATTAGACATGGTGTTTGGGGGAATATTTGGCGCAAAGAGAGGCTTACTTTGCTGTTTTGCCTGATTTTTCTTTTGGTACGCAGCGAGCAACATATCGTAGGGTAGTGATCGTCCGGCAACCGCTCGCTTAGCACCCATCGAATGGCTTTTGCATGTTAGGGATCTTGCACATGGTTGACCATTTGGCAATATCACGCCGCACTGTCGCTCAACATCCACAGGTCCTATGAGATCACCGTCAGCAAATCTTCCCAAGGAACGAAATGTATGGGACCACCATTACCCTTGGGTTTTGGAACCTTGGCTTTGGGCTCATCCTTCTTCTTCTTTGCTTTAGGCCCCTTTTCCGGATCACCATCAGCTTTTCGTTTCTTGCCTTTTTTGTCGTCATCGGGTTTTTTGCTAGCAACTTTCTTGGCTGTTTTGCTACCGGTAGCTTTCTTGTCGCCATCTTCGTCACTATCGTCATCCTTGCCATCGCCATTCTCCTCGTCGTGCTTCCGCGCCTCCTCTTCCCTAGCTGCCTCTTTAGCCCTCTCTCTGGCTTCGCGCGCTTCCTTTTTCCTCTGTGCCTTTTCTTTCTTTAGTCTGAGACATTGCGCGATATGCGCCTTCGCGGCTGTTCGAAGAACACTTTTCTTGCAGTGCTTGCATTGCTGGAGGTCGGGGTTGTCTTCAAGGGGCCGGCCAGTCGCAAACGTTTCGCGGGCGTTTTCATCGAGCTGATTTACTACAGGACCAGGCGATGGTGCCGATGGTGCCGGAGAATTGCCATTCTTCTTCTTGTCATCTACCCACTTGGTCAGCATAGACATCACGCGCCAAAACGCGGTATGTGACTGTGCCTTCAATAATAGTGCCATCTCTCCAGTTCCCCGGCTTGCTATGTTTTGGTGGGGGCTTCTTCAACTTTATTGTTCCATTTCTATTGTCTTTCTTCGATGCAACCTTGATTGTTTGGTCGTCACCTAACCGTTGGCTTAGTCCAAGTTCCGCGATAATGACCGGTGGTAGCGAATGCGTTACCTTTGCCTGAACCCATCGCGTCGAGGTCAAAGTGAGCAGAGGTTGTTCGCAAAGGGCAATATCAGACCTTTAATGACTAGGTAAACATATGTTGATAACGGTGGCGATGATTTTGGATGACGGGTGGGTAGGCGATATGAGCAGGCAGATGTGGTTGATGTTACTGTACCTTGGCGATTGCGACGACATGCGATGCACGTGCTGGCTTCTCGGCTTCTGCCAACATTTCTCCGAATTGGTCAAAACTAGTGGGGGCCCCGGACCGGCGACGTGGAGAAAACTGAGACGATGCTTGCCAAAGGTCTTGACAAAAGAAAGCACAAAATTCGAATACCAAGGTAAACCTACAAAAAGGAAATTCGCTTGCTCATTTTGAATGATCCAATATGTATGCTGCAAGTATTTGCCGTCCTCTTTTGCCG